>VSMD01059234.1:0-54227 GCA_008750895.1 Mirza zaza
ATAATGAGTGAGATGTGCACCATCTGGGGGATGGTCATGCTGGAAACTCAGACTTGTGGGGGGAGGGGGGAAAGGGCATTTATTGAAACCTTAAAATTTGTACCCCCATAATATGCTGAAATAAAAAAAAAATAATAATATATAAAAAAAAAAAAAATGTCCTGCACCAGCCAAGAATGTTTGCTGCACTTGGTGAGCCAACATTGGCACATCATCATCACCCAAAGTCCACAGTTTCCATTAGGGCTCACCCTTGGCACCCTCTGTGGCCAGGTGGCTTGGGTCATGCTGAGTGGAGGTGTCTTCTCCGTAGCTGTGGCTTTCCTGTTCCCCATAGAGCCTCTGTCGGGAATGTCCCCAGCACTTCCTACAGAACGGATGGTCCAACCCTCCAGGCCACAGTGAGGACCATGATCAGGACATCCCCAGAATCCCTGCAATTCCTTGTGGCCTTTGTACCACTCCCCAGTGCCATTATTTCATGCACAAAATGGTGTGCAGAGGAGACGCTGGGATGGAGTCAACAGATGGCTGCATGCCCCAAACCGAGGAAAGCTCAGAATAGGCGCTGTGCACTCGCTGCCTGCGGGACTGGGCGCAGCCATGCCCACTCACCATCCCGGCTAACTGCTAACAACAGCAACAGCATGTATATGAAATAACTCTAGTTTTAGCATTTAAGTGAATTTACATTCATATTCAAACTCCCCCATTTACTATTAGTTTAACTTGGGGAAACTTGCTTAGCTCTGCTGTGCCTCTATTTCCTCATCCATAATATGGGTACAAGAATAGTACCTTTACATATGGTTGTTGTGAAACTCTAATAAAATAGATGCAAAGTATGTAGGCAATGTCTAGCACTGAGTGCCTATTTGATGAATGTTAGCTGTTGTTTGGTGCTTATTATTGTTATTACAAATGCATTTCATACGTGCATATACACATACACACACTAACATTTATTTCTGAACTAAGACAAATCAGCTCTAAAAGAGACAGCGTTGAAGGTTACCTGTGGTCTTATGAGTTTAATCTTAACAGCTTCCATTTACTGAGAGCCTATGATGTGCTGGGCTGTTGTGTGCTGGGTCTATCACGTGCTGGGCATTGTGCTTCAAATACTTGTTTCACTAAATCTTGCAAAGCAGCCATAAGGGTAGGCTTGTTTTGTGTCTCAGAAAACCGAAGCAGTCAGCCCATCAGCTGACAGCTCCAGCCTCCTCTGTATCCGCTGTTGGGGGATCCTGCCCCGTGCCCCGCCCCCACCCCAGCCCTGTAAGCAGAGCAGCCACCCCCTCACAAAGCTCTCTGAGCTGTTTGTTTTCACCATCCCCACTTTATCTGACAGCCCACACACAGCCACCCAGCTCAGGGGCATTTCTCCAGGCTGCAAAATTTTTACAAGCAGCACACAGTGGAAACATTCATAGGTTTTTGGGTTTTTTGGTTTCCTTTTTTCCAAAATACAGCCCTGCAGACTGTGTGAGTGTGTGTCCACATTTAGGCCCATGTGTCCCTGTTGGAGTCCAGAAGCCCAGGGCACATGGTGTCTGGGTATTTGTATGTTTGTATTTTAATGTGGGCCCATTTCTGTTTATCTGTGTTCAAAGATAACCACGTCTGCCTTTGCATATGCGTGACTGTGTGTGTGTGTGTGTGTGTGTGTGCTATTTGTAGATCTATGGGCTGGTCTGTCTCCCCGAGCCACTGTCCCCAGGCTTGCTCCCCTCTGTGTGTGTGTTGTAGCATGTTTGGGTACGTGCCCGCCTCTCTCCCAAGGGTGTCCACAGACACACGTAAACTATCCTTCACTTCTGTTGTCGCGACTCTCCTAGGACACTTTGCCCTGGCGGAGCAGGGAGACTTGGGAGAGGGAATGTTTAGTCTGGAAGGCAGGCGGGCGGGCAGCTGGAGACGCCCTGTGGAGCACCCAGGCGGGCACGCTGGTCCCCAGCGTCACTCCAAGTGCCCTTGGTGGTGGGGAGGACAGGGCTGTCCTGGCACACCCTGGCTCTGAGGGACAGGATGCTCCTGCTTGGGCAAGGCAGGGCCCAGGGGGTTCCTCTGGCATCAGTGCTGAGAGGGCTTCCAGCAAACTCCAGCCCTGTGGAGATGGGTTCCTTGTTTTTCTGGTTTTCCCTCTCTTGGTCCTTTCCAGTACTCAGAAGAACAGGTTTTTTTTTTGCTGGGTTGAAACTGAGGAGTTAGCACAGCGATGTAGAAAGAACACAAGGCTTTGGTGTCGGGCAGGCCTAAGATTGCTTTCTGGCTTGGCCATAAATAATCACATACTACTGAGACAGGGACCGTCACTTAACTTCTGAGCCTCAGTCTCCTCATCCGTAAAGAGGTCTCATGACATTACATTGCAGGCTCGTTTGAGAACCTAAATGATAAAATCAGTGTGAAGTACCTAGTAGGTTCTTTATCACTTTTTTTCCTCTCTAGAAGTCTCTGGGTAACACAGCTTCCCGACTAGACCACACGGGGATGCCATGTGTTCCTAGGAAAAGAGCTATTTATTTTTGATCACCTAGTGTGGGGGTGGGAGGGGAGAGGGGTAGAGGGGCTCAGCTTTGCACATGGCTTCTTTCAGCCTGCTATAGCTTGAGCTTAAATCCTCACATCCTCTGTGAGTGGGGGCTGGGAAGGCATTTTAAGAGGATGGTGGCAGCTGCAGGGGTTTCTGCAGAAAGCATGAACCTGCCCCCCCCCCCCCCGGGGGTACATCAAGCTGTTAATGAGGCAGGAATGCAGAGGGTCCAGGGTAACAGGCTGCTCTGCTCTGCGGCACTCTGACATGGGTCAGCCACTGTTCTGGGCAGTGGAGATTCTGTACTAAACAAGGTAGGCACAGGCCTGCCCTCAAGGGTCTTCCACCTGGCTAGGGAGACACAAAACAAACACATGAACCAAGAAAATCCACATGAGCTAATGTCCAGACAATCAGTGCTGCAAAGAAGTTTAAATATGGTGGTTGTGATAAAAAGTGCAGGGTGAGGTATGAGGGTGCCACTTAGGTGAGGTGTCCTGGGGAGACGTCTCATTGCTTGAGACCTGGATGATAGGAAGAGGCAAAGCAAAGATCTGGGAGGGAGAACCTTTCAGCACCCTGTCCCCTACACCCACCTACCCTCGGATCACAAGTCCAAGTCCTTTTGGTGGCTGTCAAGACCCCATACCATCTGACCTTCCCCTCCTGATCTACCTCCACCCACCCCAGGGCCTTTGCACTTGCTGTTGGTGCCACCTGGAACACTCTTCCCACAGATATCCACGTGACTAACTCACTCTTTCCTTTGAGCCTAGCCTAAAGTCACCTTTTTGATGAGCTCTGGATTCTCCCTTACCTTATACTATTTTTCCCTAGTCATCATCTTCTTTCAGACTCTGTCAGCTACTTATTTATCATATGTTGTCTTTCTCTCCTCCCTAGGCTATAAGACCCAAAAGGGCAAGTATTATTGTCTGATTTTATTCCTTGACATAAACAAGTACCTGGAATAGAGCCTCGAACATAGTAGGTGCTTAACAAATATTTTCGAGATGGGTGTATGGACGGACAGGTGGATGGGCCCCTGGTGATGCAAGGCTCACCCTCATCACCAGGGGATGCGATGGGTACAGGCTGGGTCTCCACCGTGGGCCTGGCCCTGTGCTGAGCGGTGCCAGTGGGAGCCACAGACATGGCATGGAGATGGGCCCAGATAAAGAAAAATCCAGAGTCAGGTTGGTGACACCAGGGCTCTGAGGGAGACATATGGGTGCCCTCTGTGGACCATAGGAAATCTGAGAAGGGGAGATTGAGGGGTGGGAGGGGCACAGAGATAGGTGGAGTGAGAAGGAGGATAGCCTCTCTGGGACTGGGAGGAGAGAGACCCACTTTGAGTAGAGCCGAGGGTTTGGGGTGGCAGGGAAGAGAGTAGAAAGGACCAGGCCCTGCCAACACACACACACACACACACACGTGCGCACGCGCGCGTCCATCCATATAAGCACAGTGACATTCCCACAGACTCCAGTTTACATCCTGCCTCTGGCCCTTACTCAGTATGTGTTCTCAGGCAAATTATTTAACATCTCTGTGCCCGGCCTCTGATCCTAGGCTAAATATTCTCTACCTCACGGGGGTACTGTGGAGCTCAAATGTGATCCTTTAATTATTAAAATCATTGACTTTGTCGTCAGACCCAAATTCAAATTCTGGTTCTAACTTTTATGAGCTGTGTGTCCCCAGGAAAATGACTTACGCTCTCTAAACCTGTCTCCTTAATTGCAAAATGGGAATAATACTAATCTCACAGTATATTTATGAGATTAAATTAGATATTAATAATGATGTTATTAATTATTAATTTATTATTATTATTTAATAATAAATAGAAAGTATATACCAAATGTGACGGGAAGGGGCTCAGCACATGGCCTGGCACACAGTAGGCCCTCAGGGGCTAGAGGGGTATTGGGGGAAGGTGGGGAGGGCTGAAGTGTGTAGCATCAATCAGAGGTCATGAGATCCATGTGACCATTGGGCGGGGCCGAGGGGTCCGTTGGCTTTTAGGCTGTGCAGGCCGTGGCAGCAGCAGAAGGTTTTCCATGGGTGAAGTTCCTTGGTCATGGCCACAGAAGCTGCAATTTTGACTTCATCAATCCCAGCAAAGAGGAGCACTTTGCGCAGAGGCCAATGAGACCCGGACCTTTAAGCGAGGCCTTTTCCAAAGTGGGAGGTTGGCCACAATCATCCCCTAGGTCCCGTGCTGCAGCTACAGCCTGCCTGGCTGCAGGGTTCCTAGGGGACAGCCCAGAGCAGCAGGAAGCCTGGTGGGAAAAGGTGTCCCCTCCCGGACCTCAGCCTCCCTGTTTGTGCACTGGGGGTGACGGGCTAGACAGGAGGGGCTGGTCCTGCCTGCAGGGACAGAGCTTGGGCTCCAGAGTCAAGGAGCCTGGTTGTCATCCCACCTGTGCCACTCAGGGCTGTGCCACCGTGGACAAGTTCCTCAACCTGAGCCTTATTTCCCTTGTCTGCCAAAAAGAGAAGATGGCACTACCTCGTAATGGGGCCACAAGGAGGTAGGAAGGAGCGTGCTCGTGAGAAGTGCTCTGCATGGGGCTGGCGCGTGGCAGACATGCAGTCAACGATGGCTACTTTAATCCCCCCTGGAGAGGATCTGCTGCTGCTGACACCTTGGAGCTGGTGCGTCTCCTCCCACTCTGCCCCTGGGGTTTGGCTCCCTAGGTGCTCCCGTCCTGGTCAGGAAGCGCCTCACGGCCCAAGGCGGCAGAGGAGTTGGACTCGGTGGGCGGGAGAGGAGCCAGTGGACGTTATGTTCCTGCCCAGGAATGGGAAAGCGGGAACAGGCGAGGAGCAGGGCTCCAGGGCAAGCACGCCCGGGAACACCCCCTTACCTTCCCCACCGCGCAGAGCCCAGCCTCGTGCTGGGCCCCGTGGGGAGGAGGACACGTAGCAGAAGTGGCCACGCCTGCCTTGGGCCCGGCACATCCGGCCCACACGCACAGCACGTATAGTCCCCCACCTCCACAGACAGCCCCGTGCCCCTATACGCACACGGTGACACAGATACACACTCCGAGCGTCAGAAATGCACTCACACGTCCATGGCCATACGCTCATCTGTATTCATTTGTTCACACGAGACCCACAGGTCCCGAAGTCCAGGCCCCTACCCGTGCACTCACGCATGCACAAGGGTGCTCACTCATTCCACACACGCACACACACCTACACAATCACATGGGTGTTCACACTCATGAACACACATCTAAATATGCATACCATAAACATGCACACGCATGTGTGTCATTACAAGCAAAGAACCAGGTTCACCAGAGTCCCCTAGCCTCCTGGCCTTCTGGCATTATCCATGGCCATAATAGCCAAATAAACCAGCTCATGCTCTATCCCGGCTACTCTGAGAAGCACCCACCCCCCTCCCCAGTACTCCCGCGGAGTCCACCTGCTCCGTGCAAGCACATCTGTCTTCCTGACCTTGCTCTAAGCCCCCGAGATGGCAGCCCTCTCTCCTGCACCTACCTTTGCTCCAAAACGGTCACTGACACAAGGCTCTTGAGGCTACTAGGTTTTTGCTGAAAACATAGGAGAGGGCAGAAAACAGTTGTATGTTCCTAGAAATGTAGCAGCCACTCCTTTACTCCATAGAGCATGGCCTCCTCCGCCGCCTCCATCCTCATGTCCTTGTCACATCCCTCTTTCCGACCATCTCTGGACCTTGCCCCTACCTCCACTCGCCGGCCTTCACCCATCAGGCCTCTGGACTGCCAGGGAGCAGGGCCCAAATGTCATTTTAGGCAGAGCCCAGGAAAGAAATGTCTTTTGTTTCTCTTTCCCTTTTAGACCAGAGACCTCTTTGGCCCAACAAGGCCTTTTCCTAGACTAATACCAATAATGACGCAGTATCAGAAAAACTCCCTGGGCCCGGCACAGTGGCTCACGCCTATAATCCTAGCACTCTGGGAGGCCGAGGTGGGCAGATCCTTTGAGCTCAGGAGTTCGAGACCAGCTGAGCAAGAGTCTCTACTACAAAAATAGAAAGAAATTAGCTGGACAACTAAAAATATAGAAAAAATTAGCCAGGCATGGTGGCGCATACCTGTAGTCGCAGCTGCTCGAGAGGCTGCGGCAGGAGGACCACTTGAGCCCAGGGGTTTTAGGTTGCTGTGAGCTAGGCTGACACCAGGGCACTCCAGCCCAGGCAACAGAGTGAGACTCTGTCTCAAAAAAACCAAACCAAAACAAAACAAAACAACAACAAAAAAAACAAACAAAAAACTAACAACTCCCTGGAAGTGAATTGTCCCTCTCTCCTAAAAGGCAGAAGTGGCCTCAGACAGTGTTTGATGTCAAAGATATTTTTCTCTTACATACACACACACACACACACACACACACACACGGCCAGGAGAATTAATTTCTTGTTTCCTGCTCTGCCCCCTGCTCCTCCCATCTTAAGGACAGTTGCTGAAAACCAAGAGGCTGAGCCTTCAAATAGGTCCTAGACTGGGACAGGGTGAGGGGGGAGAACAAACTCTGTTAGGACAGGGATCAGGGAAGGGCCTGACTGGGTCTCGGTGTGGAAAGGCACTAGTGTGTTCCCAGATCATGCCCTGCACTGTCCTGCCCCTCGCCCTGGGATGGCCCCACCAGGCCTCCTAGCCCCGGCTGTCTAATCACCCCTTCCCAAAGCCTTAGCCCCTGCCAGTCCAGAGCCACTCTCTCTCCCACTCTAATAGTCCTCATAAGCTGTCACAGGCACCTCCACCAAAATTCTCTCCACCTCTAGTTTGTGGGGTAGCCCTACAACCCGTCTGTCTCTCCAGCTCTACTTGTGCTCCTGGGGAATGGAGCCCACATTCCCCCAACTCTGCATCACCAGTATACTCACACAGCCTGGCACAAAGCATGCTCAACAGATTAGATATCGTTATCTTCATGTCTCTGCATCTATATCAATATCCGTATCATCAATATCTGTTAATATATTATCTATATCTATCTACACAGTGGTTCAGATCAGTAAAGGTTGCCTGGCCGGGCCCCAAATCCTCAATCTGAACAGCTACAATCCTGATTTCTTGTTCTGCCTCTACCCTTATTGGCTTTTTGACCCTGAGCAGGTCATTTGGCGTCTCCAAATATCTGTTTTCTCGTGTGCAGGAGGAAGGAGTTGAACAAGGACATTGGTTTTCAAACTGGATTCCATGAAACCTTGGGTTCCAGCACCACGTGTGCTGGTGGCTCCTCCTCGTTCTGTTTTGTCTGCCGGGCTTCCGCACAGGCTGCATTTTCCTTCCTGTTGCTGGAAGGAAGGGAGGGAGAGAAAGAGCAAGTTGGTAAAACAGTGGTCCAGATGTTCTCTGAGGGCCTTTCTAGGTTTGCCAAACCAGGATTCGTCATCTATTTCACCCTATAAAATGCCCATAGAAGACAGAAAGCGAAAACAAGTCTGTCTTTATGGATTTAGGGCTATCTTTCCTTCTGTTTCTAGAGTCTGTTTCTAGGATGCTCAAATAGCCTCCCCTTGCCTCTACTTCCTTGGCTAGCAACTAAGGATGCTCAGAGCGCCTCACTCTCGGGGTCGTAAGGAGAGACTTGCATTTAATAGATGGTGAATGCAAGCACCCAGCACTGAGTGTGGCACCTGGAAGGCACCCTCTGAGCGGTGGCCGTGGGGGCATCATGCCTGGCTCGTGGCTGGGTTTGCAGTCCGAGGGTGCAGATTGCTCAGTGGTTGGGAGCCAGTGTGCTGTGAGACATCTAATTAGCATCGTCTTCCCAGGAGATAGCTCAGTTGTGTAATTTTTGTTTCCATATTTTACACACCCTCCATCAGCAGGAGAGACCTGAGCCAATCTTTCGCCAGCCTGGTTGTTTGTTTGCATTCCAGCTGTGCCCGTAGCCCCCTCTCATCTTTCCATGGTTGCCACCCACCAGGGAACATGCCTGCTGGCAGGCAGGGTGGGGGTGCGGGTAAATAGCTTTTATTTATTGCTTCGAAGACCCATCTCCAAGCCCAGCACACTGAGGACAACTGCATTGGTTAGATGTCCTGCCTGGCACAGGGGTCAGTGGCTATGCACCCCGTCCCCCCCCCATTACCATCTGTTCATAGGGAAGGTTTGGTGCAGTGTAAAGAACACTGGGTTTGACATCAAACAGGATTCATCTTTTTCTACCCATTTCATTTGCTTCTCTGAGCCTCAGCTTCCTTATTGGTTAGATCAGGACCCGAAATAATTCACATCTCGAGGCTGTTGCAAAGTTCCATCCTTCAACACATATTTATTGGGTTCCCCCGGATGAATTAAAGTTCATGGCAGAGCTTTGCAAACTAAAAGTGCCATCTAGGTAGGACTCATCCCCACAACTGCAGACTGTCCTTGATTATTCAAGGAGCTTTTATCATGTTTTGGTTACCCAGACTCATTATTATGAGATTATTGAACTGGCCAACCCCTTCCCGCCTGCTGTTACCTGTTTCGTGGTTTTCATCCTGGTCAGTTCAAAGAGGCTGATTTCTTGGAGCAAACCCAATAAGGAGAGACGTACATCCTAAAGCTATTATTGATGGCAGTTGTTCCTATCTTGTGGGGCTGTGCCTTCGACCTCTCTCCTACTTAGAAAACTGCTAAGTGCTCAGCACTGGGCTATAAACCATCGATGTTATAAAAGAAATGTCAGCCCGGGCCCCTGACCTCTACAAAAAAACCCACATAGCATTTAGCAAGCAGCTGTTATGAGCAAGGCCCTTTACCCACATACTCTTTAAGTAGATACTGTTTAGTCCCATTTCACAGATAAGAAAACTGAGGCCCAGAGAGTTTTCACTTTCCAAGAGCACACAGCCAACCAGGGTAGGGCCTGAAGAAGCTGCTCCCTTTGATGCTGTACTAAGACCGTCCACCTCGTGTGTGCCTCCCTCTCCTGGCTCCCTTGGGGGCAGTAGCTACATCTGCTCATCACACTGCATGGCAGAGGCCCCCAGGAGCATGATGACCACAGAGACAGCTCATCCAGGGCCCCCAAACTCCTCCCAGTCTCTCCTCACCAACCTTGTCTCCTAGCCACATCCCAGAAGGACTTTTGCTTCCCTGATCTCCCTGCCAGCAATTCGGGGCCCTCTGCTTGGCTGCCACGCTATTGGGGCAAGTGAAGTCTTGACCTGGGCCTGGGGCTCCTGGCTGAACTCCCGGATCTGTTTCCCCAGACAGAGGGGGAGGTCCCTGGCATTCAGGACATGGGGCCCTTACCTGCCAACAGGGCCGAGAGGTGCTCAGTGCGCCAAGAGGCTGCGCCGCTCAGAGCTGCCAGCGGAGACGGAGCCCAGGAGGCCTGGTCAGCAGTTGCCTGAGGGTTGAGAAATGTGCTGGCTCCAGCCTGCCTCCCTCATCTGAGAAATCGGGGGAGCCTGACCCAACAGCTCAGTGTTTGTTTCCGCAGCGTCTGGGACAGCCATGCAAATCAGACCTGCCTGACAGCGCGTGCGCCCAGGGCAAAGCAGCGTTTCTTCCTCCCCCTTCCATCCTTGCTCTCGGACTGCTGCCAGGGGAAGCATTCTGCGTGGTTTCCTGCAGCCCAGACTGATGCCTGGGCCTCGTATCTGCGCAGGGTTTGGGCACTGGGTGTCCGGAAGCATGTTTGGCTCTAGCCTCTGTCCCCCGGGATGCACTGCGAGGAGCCCCTGCTCAGAAGACAGACAGGTCTGGTTTGGATTCCAAGCCCTGCCACTTACCAGCTGTGTGGCCTTGGGCAAGTCACTTCACTACTCTGAGCTGCTTCTTTATCTGCCAAACAGGGATAATAACAGCAAACTTCACAGGGTTGAGGGAGTTAAGGATAGACTTACTGAAATAATATGCTGACGGTTAAATTCTCTGGCACACAGTGGCTACTTAATAGAGTTACATTCCTTTCTGCTTTCACATCATGCCAAGGTTCCTAACTTCCTCTTGCCCCTCCCACCTGTGTCCACAGCATGCAGAGAACCCCGAGCTCTGGCTTCTACACCAGCCACTGTCCTGCAGTTTTGCTGTGTATATTTCCCCACGTGGGGCCTGGGCTGCTGCACCTGGCTGCCCCCACGCTCCTCTCGTGCCCCACTGTCGTCAGCACACACATGTGAGGGAGGTGGCATCGTGTGAATGTGTGGGTTATCACTGAGGAACAGCCTATTCGCGAATCTGTATGTTCATGTACTCCATGTTGTCATCCATTCATTCATTTGCTCAAAAAACATTTACTGAACTTCTACGCTGAGAAAAAACTCATATTCTGGGCCCCAGGAATACAGAGATGAGCAAGGCACAGTCCCCGTCCAGAGCCAAGGAATTGGAGAAGATGGACAAGGGAGGAAATGATTACAATTTCATGGGTTAAGTCCACTGGTAGAAAAGGACAGAATTCTGGTGCTCTTTGGAGATGAGGCTCCTGACTCAGCCTGTGGAACCAAGGCAGACTTCCAAGAAGAGGTGATACCAGAGTGTTAAGGGATAATTAAGAATTATCTAGGCAAACAATAAAGGGAAAGATGTAGGGAGAGAGAGTACAACATGCAAAGGCCTATTTGCTATAAGAACATACCAGTGTATTTGTTAGAATAGACTGACTGCTGTGACAAACATCCCCCAAATTTCAGTGATTTCATACAATAAATGTGTGGGGGTTTTGCTTATAAAATGATCCATCACTGGTGTTCCTAGGTGGATGGCTGTTTTCCATGCAATGATTCAGGGACCCAGGCGCTTTCCATTTTGTGACTCTGTCATCCTTTAGAGGCCCAGAATCCATCACTTCTAGCCCCCTTCCCAGGAGGAAAAGAAAAAACTTTTGGTTAATACACAGCAGTATCTTCATCACCTATGTCAAGAATTTCTAGGAGTTGAGAAAGTTGGAACAAAAGTTATGTGATGGGAAGTGACACAAGATGTGGTTGTACTGGGAGCAAGACCAGAGCATGCAAACAATATAAGCCAAGCTAGAGAGTCTGAATTTTATCCTAAAAGGAGTATAGAATGATCAGAAATTTCTGAACAGAGCAGTGATACCATCAGATCTTCTCTTTAGACCAATTACTTTAGCTGCAGTGTGGGAAATATATTGGAGGGAAGGAGACTGGCAGCAGGAGAACCAGTCAGAAAAGTAGTCTGGTAATCCTGGCTGTCTCATTCTGTTTAGTGTTGTGAGAACAAAATACCTGAGGCTGGGTAATTTATAAAGAAAAGAAGTTTACTTGGCCCAGAACTCTGGTGGCTGGAAAATCCAAGATCGGGCAACTGTGTCTGGCGAGGGCCTCGTGCTGCTTCCACTTATGGTGGGAAGCAGGGGAGCAGGTGTGGGCGAAGATCACATGGTGGGAGAGGGGCCAAGAGAGTCTAGAGCCCAAACTTGTGTTTATAAAAACACACTCTCTGGTAACTAACTCAGTCCCAAGACAGCAAGAACTCACTCACTTCCACAGGGAGGACATTAATCCATCCATGAGGGATCCACCCCTGTGACCCAAACACCTCCCACTCGGCCCTACCTCCCAACACTGCCACCGTGGCAATTAAACCCCAACTTGAGTTTGGGCAGGGGCAAACCATATCCAAACCATAACCAAACCACAGCACAGGCCGTCTTTCCTTAAGGATAGGTGGACAGTGCATATTGGAGGGGAGGCAAGACATTGAAAGTTGTCCTGAGGGGCAGTCTAAGTCACTGGGTTCACATTGCAGTGAAGCCTCAAATAGCTTTTGGGTCCATGTCCAGTTCAATGGCTAATTTACTCTTATGCTCATGAAATTACAATCAATAGAAAGTGGCTTATTTGAGAGCTCTGTTTTCTCTACCCTGAATATCACCTATTAGGAGCCTGGGCAATAGATTTGGTCAGTGCATTTGCTAGCTTTTGGAGAACACATAGATGTTTGTAGTGTTCTCTTAACGGCTGTGTCTTTTATTCTGTGTCCCACTCCACGTCTGTTTCTCTATGCCCTTGTCTCCCCCTGGAAAATCTTGCCCCTGAGCATCAGTGGGGAGAGGGGATGTCACATCCTTAAAAAGAGCTCTGGCTCACTGAACTCACCACCTTCTGGAGGCTCTGCCTGTAACTCAAGGGCTCATCACCCAGGAAGGGGCCCTGTTGGCCACAGGCCTTGAGCCCAGGAGACTGCAGACTTGCTTCATACTGGGAGAGACTAAGAATTCAAGACCCTGCAAGCAATTCCCTTCTCAGAATTTAGGAGATGAGCTCTGCAATCTTTAAGTCTTCTTTCACTTACTCTGAAGGATGCTAAAATTTCAGGCTGTCTTACACCCTTCAGGTTGATATGCAAGACCTGATCCGTCCAGAATCCTCTTGGTATAGACACACACCTCCTGAAATGTGATAATGAGTTTCCTCTTAAAAGAAGGGAGATTCAGTGCTGAAAATTGAAAATATTCAAATGGACCAGATGTGATCTCAGTGTAGCTCAGCAGTTCCAAGTTAAGGCTTCTGTGAAGCATCCAGTAAAAGCACCTGTGGGCCTTCTTTTTCTGCTCTGTCCGTGAAAACAACTTTGCCATGGCCCTTAGGCACCTCACTGCCTCCTGTGTGCAGGACATGAGCTGGCTTGAGATCTTGGGTTGGTCCTTACACAAGCAGAAAGCCTCCAAACACCTTCCCGGGAGGTAGGTAGTAGTTTCCCCTGGCCGGTGCCTATGTCTGCTACCTGGCCCATGGAGTTGGGGTTTGGCTTCAGTCCACGTGGAGGACTGTAAACTTCTGCCTGGCCTGACCTCTAGTCTCTGTGTTCCCTGGATGCGGCTTTGCCTCCACTTTCAATCCCTGTACACCGCTCTTCAGCTCCAGTTACCTCCATGCTCATGAGCCCCTGGCATCTTTCCCCTCCCCTCCTGCCCTGCCAGTGCTGACACACACGGTGGTTTGGGATCCTTCATAGATATGGGCATTCTGTTCTCTTGGTTTCTTAGTCTCTTCTTAGGGTAGACCAGAGAGTGGACATTTATTTTGGATACAGATTTCTGACTAAGGGACCATAGCTTACCAATTATTAAGCACTCTATGTATACTATATTATTCAATACTCAGAATAATGCTAGGAGGCATATATTGTTGTACCACTTATCATGGACACTTATAGGGTTGTCTGCTGTTAATGCCTTTTCTAGAAATTCCTTCCACAAATCCTTATGGTTGCAAGAGGAGCTATTAGATTTCTATGTGACCTCACTCCTTGGGCCCACATGAATGATCCAGGTGTAATCTCCTGAAATAGGTTGAGCTAATCATTCCCTTCCCTGGGAAGGTTGGTACTAGCACTCAGAGAATAATAAGTAAAACTTTCCCGTCTGCAAAGTAATAAGTAAAACCCCGGGACCTTCATATATATGCTTCTCACCACATGAACCAAAAAAAGCAACCTTTGTACTTGAAAAAGTAGAGCTTTGTGGAAGCAATAATGTTGCTTCTCAGAATTAGACAGTTGTGGTAGATGAAGACAGATCAGAGTTTGAAGCCTCATTTTCCCAATTACTAGCCATGTGATTTAGACCAATAATATTAATACTATCTAATATTTATTGAGTTTTTATTATGTACCAGGTACTGTTCCAAATGCTTTATATATAGGGGCTTATGTGTATAGGGGCTCATTTTATCATCACAATGACAGCATAAGGTAGTTTCTATTATCATCTTAATTTTTCGCCCATGAAGAAAGGAAGGTCCAGCGGAGTTAGTCATGAGCCCAGATGCATACAGGTGATTGGGTTTATCTCTTGAGCTCTAAGTTACTCATGTGGAAGCAGAGAGAGTATCAGCTCTTGCACAGAAAGGAATGAACACAGCAGGCCTGAGACAGCTATCCTTAGAAAGCCCTGCTCACAAAGTTGGCCCTCGGCTGGCAGCTAAGACCCGGGATTTCTGGAAGGTTCCCACCATTCTCCAGCAAGCATGGCTCAGTATGCCTAAAATGTTTGTTCAAACCTCTAGCTTTTGCTTGAGGGCCTCTGATCCAGTTTCACTTCAGGTTTGTTGTCTGATGTGAGGGTGAAGTAGACTCGCTCCTTTGAAGAGGATCTGGTCACTAGGAGCGCTTGTGACATGGTTAGACCCCCTGTAAGTGGCCCCACATGGGGGCAACAGCCTGCACGGCCCCCTCCACCACCACCACCTTTATACTTTTAACCCCCCAACCATTACACTATAGATCTGGCACCCTATGTAGAATGGCAAAATATTTCTAGCTATGTTAGCAACAAAGGATGTATTTATTTCAAGAGGTTGTCCAGTCTTTAATAAGCTTGTGCGTGGGGGAAACGCTTTCTGTTGCTGTATTTTTAGGTCGATTCTCTGGGAAACTGACCACACAGGCACACTGACTCGGAGGTAGCAAAAGCAACCCCATTGCCGATAGGGGATTAGCGATCACCCGCTTCCTTCCACACGAGGGAAAACGAGAAAAAGCGGTGCCCTGGGTGTCTCGCAGGCAGTCCCTGCAGAGCGGGGCTTGTGCGTCATGTTCTCCGGCTGCCGCACGTTGACCGGCCTTGTGTGTGACCAGGGAGCTGGAGTGGGAAGTGGAGAAAATATGGGGAAAAGGCCCAGCCGTCGGGATCCCCCCTGGGAACTGGCAACAGGGTGTAAACACTCATTCCCATCTGAGGTCTGGTTGGCAGCCAAGGGATGGCTCTTTTGGATTCAGCATGGCAGAAGGGAAGGTGGGAAAGAGATGGATCCTGCCCCCTGCCCACTTGTTAAAAGTCACTTTGTGTATGCAAGTGAAGCCAGCTCTTTAAGTACCAATAAAGAAAGAAGAAATCCACTAGGCAGATCATTGAACTGAAAAACAGCCACTTGGGCTTTAAAACATCTACATAGTTTGAGGCAAAGTGGGACTTGGGGCTTCAGTTACCCAAATAAAAAATTCCACTTCAGAACTCATCTGGAATGGCATCTCCCAAAGCAAAGCTATTAATAATAGGTGTTCAGGGAAGGAAGGTTGCTTTCGTCAGTAAGTCCGGGCAATGCACTAGTCAACCAAGCCGATGGGTGTCTTTATGCCAGGATTTCTGAGAGCCTGCTCATATGCCTTGTGAAACTCTGAGAAAAGATTATCATATAGTATAGTATTTATATATATATAATATATATAACATGTATATAAATGCGTATAATATGTAATGCTATATTTTATAGTAGACAGCATTGTCCAGATTTATTTACTCGAAGATTCCATTTTCCATGCAGTGCCTTAGGGGACCATGATTTCAGGGCCTGCTTGGGAAACACAGCTCTGCAGAGTGTTACTCCTCTCTCGGGCTTAAGAGAACGTTTTAGGACAAAAGGCAGTTAGTTCCTAACAGGAGAAAAGCATGGCTAAAGGGGCAGGGTTTTCCCAGCCCAGTGTTCTGGGCCGTGTGGCTGGGTTGTGAGCAAAGGGATGCAAACGTTCGGCTCAGGAGGGATGACATCTGGCTTCTGATCCTCTGGGGATTTTCTAAGACCCACATCAAGTGCAACACTTGTGAAGGGACACTGTGGTGCTGATGTCAAGCCAGGGGTGGCCTGAGCAACTGTAGCTACCCGGGATGCTTAGCCTGGAGACCCAGGACACCATAAGCACCGTTTGTACCTCTTTAAAGTCCCCACCTAGGGAGGGGGCTTGCATTTTCCTCACGACCTCTAGGGAGGAACATAACCAGGACCAAGGGATGGGTGTTTCGGAGAGACAGAGTTCAGCACCACCCAAAAAAGAGCCCTCCAGAAACCACTGCTCCCTGCGGCCCCGTGGCCAGGCAGGCCCCTGCGGCTGGTCCACTCACCATCCCATGGACACGGCGGGGTAAATTTTAACCCTTTCAAAAGCCTCTCCGTGCCCTGGAATTTTTGACTCTAGGTAGTTGGACTTTGTAACAGTATCAACCAATGGCACATTCTCCAATTCCCTTACCCTCTATATTCAATCCTCCAGCAAGGCCATCACTTCTGTCTACAAAATAAACCTTAAATCTACCCATTTTTCTCCACCTCTACTGCTGCTCCCAAGTCCAGGTGACCACCGTCATCTGCCTGGAGCACTGCGGGTGGCACGTAGCTGGTCTCTCTGCGGCTACCCCTGCCCTCTTTGAAGCTGCCCTCCTCAGCAGCCAATGAGTTACAGCCCGTGGAATAAAGGCAGATGCCTCACTGTCATATTCCAGGTTCTCCTGAGCTGGCGCTAGTACTGCTGGCCAGGGTCCCCTCCTTCCACCCCACCCTTCTGCTTACTACACACGGGCCACGCACGCCTCCCTCAGACACCGCAAGTGCTCTCCACCTCCCGGCATTGGCATTCGCTGCTCCCTCTGTCTGAAACACCGTTCCCACCACTCTGCCCATCTGCCCACGCTGGCTCCGTCTCGTCCTTCGGGCTTTGGCTCAAATGTCACCCCCTCGAAGAGACTCCTCTGCTCACCCCACCCACATTAACACAGCCTTCCATCCCTCTACATATTCTGTCTTTCATAGAACTTTATGTCCTTCCTAGCATTCATGGCAATCTGAAATAAAATTTGTATTTATTTATAATTTCATCTGTCTCCCCCATCGCTCTCATTTCCATCTAAAATGTGAGCTCCCTAGGGGCAGAGACTTTGTTTTATTCATGCTGTATTCCTAGCACATAAAACAGCAATTGGCATATAGTAGGTACTATACTTGATAAATATTGATCAAATCAGTAAATTAACAGCCACTTTATGTTTTTTGGGGGAGGCAAGGGATTCTCTTAAGTTGGAAACGTTAGTTGAATACCCTCCCATGAGGAGTCTAGCCGGACACCCCTAGCCGTGTCTCCACTTTCTCACGATGGGGCTGAGCCCATAATGACTTCCTCAGCTGCAGCCACCCTGCAAGTCCCAGCCAGCCCCACCCAGTCACAGTCCAGGGAGGGTCTGCCGTTCCAAGTAAGGTCAGGAGTGTTTTATCAGACCTGCACCAGGAGACAAAGCCATTTCCTAAGTGCGAGAATTGTTCAATACAATGTTAGGAAATCTTCCTCCCTGGAGGGCTTTTTAAATAGAGAGATTCTAGTTTTTCTGGGGCTATTTTGAGCCAACTTCCATCTGGAGATGGCAAGTGAAACAAAGCAGGGACTCAGATGACCTCAGGAGTTCCTCCCTGATCTTGGCTGAAGGCTTCTTGTCAGACCTGGAGTCTCACTGCTGGTTCTCTCTGTCTCCTAAATTATCCACTTTGACTTCTTCCTCCCCACCTGGGCTCTCAGGATGTGCCAAGGCGCTGCGCACTGAGTCGACAGCTTTGATTAAGCAGCTTTGATCTCTGTTGAGCATCTCGGAATAATATCTTTGCTCTCAGCATCTGTGCCAATTCCCGAAATAGTTTAGCCCAGCAGAGCAGGAGGGGGGCCGGATTGCAAAGTGTATTATATGAGAGGTTTAGAAAGAAAAGGCAGCTGCACACAGTCAGGGGTGTGTGTGTGTGTGTGTGTGTGTGTGTGTGTGTGTGTGTTAATGTAGGCACCCAAGACCCCTGGGAAATGATTACCACGATATCAGATGCACCAGCCCTGTATTCCCAGGGGCTGCCTACTGTAACAGAGTGGGCAGCTTGTGGCAGTCAAACCCTTGCGTCAGGTGGCAGTCCTGCTGGAGAAACACAAACATCAAAGGCCTTTGCTTCTATTTACTTGGCTTTTGCTTGTTTTCACAAAGACATTTTGAGATGTGCGCCAGTGTGCATTCTGCGTGGCCATCCATCTGGTGTGGGCTTGGGTGGGTGCATGGAGGGGGAATCACCATGGTTTTGAGGTGTTGATCCTACACACAATTATATATGCCACAGGATGGATGTGTTTGTACTTCTAAGTACACGTGTTATATCTGGGCACATGCATACTGTGAAGTTAGTATTTAACCACCTCCGTGTAGTTAAATGCATGAATGTCTTGGGTTGGTAAGGAGGTACCCCATGTGTGTGTGTATGCAACCCTTCTTGCGTGTGAGCGCGCACACGCGCACACATATGGCAGCCTTTCTGTGGTTTGGGTTGTGCTGGAGGGAGATGCTGTATGCACACAACAGAAGGATGCATGTATGGTTACATTTGCATGGGGTGATTTCCAGAAATAGATGCTGGGGAAAAGGTGTTTGATGTCAGGACATTTTGAACTGTAAGTCATTATTTTCTCTGCTTTGGTGCTCACCCCCGGGAGTCTTGTCCTTGTCTATGGCTCCTCTTCATGTACAAGTGGAAGAAAAATGTCCCTATTTGGGGTCCTTTGTTCCTCCGGAGGAAGCAGTTTTTGGTACTGGCTGTCGCCGCCTTTGTTCCCATGGTGGCCTCGGCCGGTGGATGTGAATTTATGCATCTACTGTGACCCTCTGTGGTGAAGGCCTTTTGCCTGAAGCTGGAGGGAGCGGGAGCCAGGGAGGCGAGCTGTGGTCTAACACTGCCTCTGATCCAGCCATTCATGTGGGTTCCTTTGCTCTGAGGAGCTGTCAGCTGTGGGTCACGGGGCAGCTTCAGAAGCCAGGCTGGTGCTGAGACTGGGACACTAAAGCCCTGGGAAGAAGCAGTCTATTTTCTGGGGCCATGTAGGGGTCCGAGCCTACAGGAAGAGAGCCAGAGCTGGCTGGGGTGTGGACCTCAGCTTGCTGGGCCTCAGGTGAAGGGACAAAGCAGGCAGCCTAGGTGGGCCCTGAAAATCAGGCTAGATGGCCCAGCAGGCCAGGGCAGAATAATCAGAGCATTAGGAAGGTTATGAACCATTTATAGCATTATCTGTGGTCCAGGTGGGGCTTTGGCTGAAGGTTACACCTGATATTTTCCACCAATTGATTGGCGGTGGTTGCCTGGAGAACTGGAACTATATTGAAAAGAATTCTCAGGCCAAGTGAATTCTGATGGGGAAAGAGGGTGGATATATTATTTTCCTATAGCTGATATAACAAATTACAAAAATGTGGTGGCTTAAAAACAACACAAGTCTATTTGCTTACAATTCTGGAGGTCGGAAGTCCAGTACAAGTTTCACGGGGCTAAAATCAAGGGGTCCGAAGGTCTGCATCCTTTTGCAGGCTCTAGAGGAGAATCCGTTTCCTTGCCCTGTACAGATTCTAGAGGCCGATCGTATCCTGTGGATTTTGGACCTTTCTCCAGCTGTGGGACCAGCAATGGCCGGTCGGAGCCCGTCTCGTGCTGCCTCACTCTAATGCTGACTCTCTTGCCTCCCACGTATAAGGACCCTTGTGATGACCCTGGGCTCCCCTGGGTAATCCAGGATACTCTCCTCATCTCGATATCCTTAAATGAATCACCTGTGCAAAGTCCCGTTTACCATGTCAGATAACATATTCATGGATTTCAGGGAGTAGGATGTGAACTCCTTTGGGGCCCTAATTCTTCCGACCACAGTAGGGAGAGATAGTCATGTCTGCCCAGGCCCTGGCCTAGGTTTAGGATGATCAGGATGCCAGATGTCCACCAGCCCTAGCCTGGTGACCAGTTGCACGTAGAATTAGACAAGGGACATCAATCGGCTGGAAAGGGATGAGAAGAAATGGAACTAAAATGTACTGAGCTTTTACCATGTGCCACGTACTTGCCATCCAATTCAAAAACATGCCTCATTTAATTATCACCTCAACTCTGATTGGGTGAGGAGGTCACTAGTATTTTACTGCTGAGAAAACTGAAGCCCAGAAAGGTTATGTGACCCATCCAAAGTCACCCAACTGGCAAAGGACAAAGCAGAAATTCAAAACCAGCCTCCCTATGGCTGGGGCAGAGAACATGGGTAGCTTCTGACATGTACCGTGATGTCACTGAAGGTGGAATTGGCTGCCAGGGCAGTGGTGCTGCACTGGACTAACGACAGCTTTTCTCTGGCCCTGCCCCCACCTGGCAGATCACTCTCCCCCCCCCCCTCGCTTTTGCAAATGGTGTTGAGAGAGTCCAGGGTTAGGGCCTTCAGCTCCATCAGCAGAAATGCTAACAGCCTCTCTAGCAAATGCCAGAAAAGCAGAAAACGCACAGCCAGCATCTCTGAGCGTGACTTCATACCGACGTGCTTTGCGTTCTGATGGTCTCTCATTGCCGACCTTGCGGGGCTGCGGAGTGAAGCCCACTGTGAGAAAATGGAGGCGTGGGGCGGGAGCTCTGTTTCTTTTACTACAAATACTCTTATCAGCACATCGGGCCTGTTTGAAACCGGGCAGAGGAGGCCCAGCAGGCTGGCTTCCTCCTGCTTTTTGTCTTTTGTGCAGACAAGTGCTGGGCAGCCACACGTGGCTGGCAAGGATGTGGATTCCTGACCACGTCAGAGCTGAGGCCCTGCAGAGGTGTGTGCCGTGTGCCCCAAATTGCTGGAACTCAGAGGGCAGAAGGGAGGGTGGGCTCAGAAGCACTAGGGTGTAGGGCTTGGGGAGCTTCCCAGGGTGGGGGCTTATGTTGGAGTGAATTTTAGGGTGAAGGTGCTAACCAGAAACCAGGAAATTATAATAACAAATTTCAAAAGCAGTTATGCTCTGAGCACTCTGCTAGATGCTTTATATATAAAACCTTTAGTCTTAACAACACTGTGAGTTAGGTGTGTTGCTTCAATTTACAGATATGGAACATGAGACCCAGAGAGGTTAAGTAACTAGCACAAAACCACACAGCTTGACTATGGCAGAGCCAAGACTGGAACTCAGACCTGGCTTATTCTACAGCCCACCTCTCCTCAGGCACTGCAGGAAGACACACCCCTTACCACAACCCTACCCCTAAGCCTACAGATTTCCTGAAAGATCTGCTATAGGCATGTGCAGGAGTGTCAGAAAATGCCAGCCCCTCCTGCACTAAGCAGAGGCAGGGTAAGAGATGGCACTTTCCCTCTGGGTCTCTGGCTTGAGCTGCTGTAGTTTGCTATCCTTGGGTCTGTGGTCAAGATTGTCCAGATAGATTTCCCTTGGCGAGCTGCCCTCAGCACATAGAAAACAACAGCCCTGGTGGGAATGAGGCTGTCCACTGTCGAAGGTCGCACTGGCTGGTGGGCTCCAGCAGACATGGAGAAGCTGGCATTGTACATCAGTTGATGCCACCACGGAGGACTGGAGCAGCCCTCAGATCACACCTAGGGCTAAAGCTGCCCTTTGCTAGCTGAAATGTCCCTGCCTCCCTGCTTCTCCTAAGCCTGGAAATTCAAAAACCTAATTGCAATATGAAATGAGCATGTGCTGGACAGCTGGTATCTGCCCACGTCCTCCTTACAGCTCTGCGAGGCAAACAGCATGACCCCCTTCCAGAGATGAGCAAACCAAGGCTGAGGAAGGCTCTAGGATGTGCCCAGCTTCTGCAGCAAACAAATGGGAGTACCTGGCACTTGCATTTGGATCTTCTAGCTCTTGAACCTGGACTTGGCCACCCACAGCTTGTCTCTGTGGCCAGTCACTTTTAGATGGTGAGCCCTGGCCTCTGAGGATTGTGGACTGGATGGAGTCAAGTCTTCTGAGCCACCCTTTTTTGTAACTGAAGGGGGAGAGAAGAGGTGGACCCTGGGAAAAAGGCAAGAGGCTTTGGCTCTTTCTCCTGACCATGTCTGCTTCGGAGAAGGTTTGAAAATGACCAAGGCTTAGCTTGGATGGGTGCTGGCACTGTTCCCACCATTGCTGCTGATGGAGCTAAGATGTGCTGAGCGAGACCAGTCGAAGGGAGTGGCTGGTGATGGGGACCCCTAAGAGATCACCAGCATGTGCTTTTTCCACTTTGCTATGGTTAGCCTTCAGTATAACCAAAGTAGTATTAAATACCTGTCCTTCAAAAATCATACCCTGGCAGGAACACAGTTCAATACTTGGGCAATTATGATTAGCTGAGTGTAGAGGGATCAGAGAATACAGACAAGTCAAAAGGAAATAAAAATTACCCAAATTTCTGCCATCTAGAAATAATTACTATTAATATTTTGATGTATTTCTTATCTGATATCTTTCTATGCTAATTATGAACATTTTTAAAGATAATATTACATTTAATATTTTGTAACTGGCTTTTTTTCACTCAATATTATGTCATAAACACCTTGTTAATTTGTATGGGTTCTGTCTTAGTGTCTCTGTACAGTCTATCATGTGGACTGAAATTTCTTGTTTTAGGGCATGTAGATTAATTCCAGTTTTTCTCTAGGATAAACTGTGCTATGAGAAACATGCTTATCACTAAATCCTTGTAATTCCCCTAAGGATAAATTCTCTAGAGTAAGATTTCTGTGTTAAGGGACGTGGTACAGCAGCTCAGTGTTTGTATCTAGCTAGTGGGCTGGCGTTCCCACCATTCCACCACTAGAGATAGAAAAGCTCTAAGGAACTTCAGAAATGAGACTTTATTCCTGTTTTTCAAATGGCCTAGAGAGAGAACATATTATAAAGAACACTGTCTTTGTCCATTCAGGCTGCTATAACAGAATACCACAGACTGGGTGACTCATAAATAACAAACCTTTATTCTCACAGTTCTGGAGGCTGGAAGTCCAAGGTCAAGGTGCAGCATATGTGGTGTCTGGTGAGGGCAGCTTCCTGGCTCCTAGAGGGCTGTCTTCTCAG
The DNA here is from genome assembly GCA_008750895.1 of Mirza zaza. Lineage (NCBI taxonomy): Eukaryota > Metazoa > Chordata > Mammalia > Primates > Cheirogaleidae > Mirza > Mirza zaza. Next base: position 23,111 of record VSMD01059234.1, read on the forward strand.
TGTGCTATCCCACGGTGGAAGAGATCAGGCATGACTCTGGGCACATTGATAAGGGACTATTCCCCATCATGAGGGCCCTGCCTTCATGACCTAATCACCTCCCAAAGGCCCCACTTCCAAATTGGAGCTTAGGTTTCAACGTGTGAATTTGATGAGACACCAATATTCAGTATATGATAAACACTTATGACTAAATAATAAGAAAACAACCTATCCAATTAAAAATTGGACAAAATATTCGAATAGGTGCAGAAGATTTATGAATGGCAAATAAGCACATGAAAAGATCAATATCATTGATAATCAGGGAAATGCAAAATAAAACCACAATGAGATCTCTCTACACACCCATTAGAATGCCGAAACACACAAACATGACAAATACCAAGTGTCGGTAAGAATGTGAAGCAACTGGAACTTTTTTATATTGCTTGTGGGAGTGTAAGACGATGCCACCCCTTTAGAAAATAGTTAGCAGTTCTTATAAAGTTAAACATATATTTATTATGTTATGGGTTGAATTGTGCCCCCCCCCCAAAAAAGATATATTGAAGTCCTAACCTCTGGTACCTGCGTATGTGACCTTATTTGGAAACAGGGTCTTTTCAGATGTTAAGATGAGGTCATTATGTTGGGCCCTAATCCAACATGACTGGCATCCTTATAAGAGAGAAATCTGGACACAGAAGCACACAGAGGAGAATGCCACGTGAAGACACTGCCACAGAGGGAGATGGCATGTGAGGGCAGAGGCAGACGTGGGAGGTAAGTTGCCACAGGCCGAGGGCTGGGACTAGGGCAGCCAGAAGCCAGAAGAGGCAAGGAAGAATCCTCCCCTGGAGGCTTTGGAGGGAGCATGGCCCTGCTAACACCTTGACTTTGGACTTCTAGCCTCTAGAACTGTAAGACAATAAATTTCAGTTGTTTTAAGCCGCCCTAGTACCAGTTGCAATACTTTGTTATGGCAGCCTTAGCAAACTAGTACACCCAACGCGTGACCCAGAACTTCTATGCCTGAGTATTTGCCCAAGAGAAATGAAAACATGGAATCACACAAAAGACTTGTTTACATAAGATCATAGCAGCTTTGTTCAAAACAGCCCTAAACTGGAAACAAGCCAAATGTCCAACAACAAGTAAATGGGTATGCAAATTGTGGTGTATTCATTCGATGGAATACTACCCAGCAATTAAAAAGATTGAACTCCTGATATATGCAACAACACATATGTATCTCAAAAACATCATGCAGAGTGACAGAGGCCAAACGAAAAAGACTATATACAGAATGATTCCATCTTTATAAAATTCTATAAAAGGCAAATTTAATCTTTAGTAACTTAAAGCAGAAAGTGGGGTTTTGGGGGGTGATAGAAATGTATATATCTTGATAGTGGTTGAGGTTATAGAAGTGTCACATATATAAAAACTCATTGAATACTTAACATGGGTACATTTTATCCTCATGTAAATTATTTCTCAATAAAGTTGGCCAAAAGACGGGGAGGTATTTTGGCCGTGGTCACACAGTTCTGATGGTCAAGACAGCACCTGAATCCCATCATTTGAGTCTTAATTCAAAGTATTACAGCTCTTGGGAGAAAAAAAAAACATTACACCAGGGCTGCTGCACAGTCATCAGGTTTGCTGTACAGACCCTCTTGACACACTTGAAGAGCCTTTTTCTGGAAGGCATCCTTCACAGCTAGTGTCCGGGAAGGATGTCTTTTCTCAAGGGTCCTGTAAGAGCAGAGAGATTAAGTAAGAGCCTGATGCAAGCGTTTTCAGCCTGGCAGGCCCCTCGAGGGAGGAACAGGACCTGGGTGCGCTTCCCTATGGGACAAGGGGATGGGGAATTCCAGAATCGGAGATGCACAGGGGACATAAAATGTGCTGTGTCCACAGGACATGCTCACTGGAATGTCCCTTGCCATGCACACCAGCAGGCCACTGTGGCTGCAGCGGTGCCCACCTCAGGTAGCTCCTGCTGGGGGGAGTGGGCACAGACCATGCCTTGGGGAGGCAGTTTTGCTTAGCAGTCACAAGCCCCCTTTCACCATAATCTTGCTGGGCCTCAGTTTCCCCACCTGTAAAGAGAGCGCATGATACCCACTTTGAAATCTAATTGTGAGAAATGAGTGGGATAATGTATGTGCAGCACTTAGCACCATGTGGCACAAGGTTAAAGCTCAGTGCATGGGAACTTGTTTTATAATTTGAATTATTACCAGTACTGCTTCATTAAGAGCCTGTGGAGGATCTGAGTGAAATGGAGAGGCTTGGTAGACCAGCCCGTCATCCACCTTAGCCCTCATGGCAAAGACAGGGCAGATGGCAGGCTTGACAGATGGCATCTGCTTCTAAAAACCATTTCTGGCAGGATGAGTCACAAAGCGTAACAGGATATGCTTTTTCTTTCAACCTAGCAGGATGAGTATTGGTTAGGCCAGATCTTCTTCGGGGACCTTGAGTGCCAGAGTAAGAAGGTCATCACTCTGTGGGGGATGGCAGACCATGCAACATCCCGGAGCAAGGATTGACCTTATCTGATAATAAATCTGATGCACAGAGATGAATCCAGGATATTAGCCCATTAAAGGAAACCTATTGGAAAAAATGCCATTTGTGTCCCTCCAACCCCAGTGATTGGAAGCCATCCTTCAGCATCTTGGCCAGGGCTGGGGGCTCGGTGAGGGAGTGCTTGGCGGGAGCTTGGTCTCCCACTGGCATGCTTGGGACCAGCCTCCTTCCAGGGCTGCTCTGATGCGAATTGGGCAGAGCTGAGCCGCACGGTGGGTTCTGGTGGGGTCCTGGGCCAAGACAGCCCCCATCCCAGCCCCTCCGCAGAGGCACTAAGAAATCAGGCCAAGGATCAGCAGCGCCTGCACGGTTGGACATTTCTCTAAATAAACTGTGACATACAGGAATCAAGGCTTCCCAAAAGCATCCTTGACTGGATGGGCTTGAGTTTGTGGGCAAAGAACTATTTGTTTTCTCCTCTCCTCCCCCCCACCCCAATATCCAACCCCTTTTTCTCCCTTAACTTCACCAGTAATACACATGTAAAACAATCACTAGCATAGAAGTAAACGTGGTAAAAAGCACCCGTGTGGCTTCCGCATCCATGACTCCCTTCAGTCTGCTTGCCCCCTGCCTGGAGATAACTGCTGTCACCCGTTAGGAGAGCAGCTTATGCATTTACGTGCATAAATGTCCATATATGACTACAGAGCTTTCTCAGCACAAATGGAACCATCCCATACATAGACTTCTCCACCTTGCTTTTTCACTTGGCAGTTTTCCATGGCAGCACATATAAATTCATTTCTTTCTCTGTAATGGCTGCAAAGTATCTCATAGTTTGCATGGACTATACTTTCTTTAACCAGTTTCCTGTTGATGGGACAGTTAGGTTGTTTCTACCTTTTTTGAGACTGCAAAGCATTGATTGTTTTATTGGCCAAAGCTCCAGGGACGGCAGAGGCTGTCCAGCAGGAAGCCCCAGCTATGCACAGAGCAGCTTCCCAGTCACTGCTTTCTCTGTTCCCCTCTTGGGATTCCCCCCTCAGCTAAGCCTCGCCTGCCCTCAGCCTTAATAGCATGTGACACTTGGCACGGGAACCACTGAGCAACGGAGGAGCTTCGTTCTATCTCTGATGTGGCTGTGTTTCTTTAAGTGCTCTTGTTAATGTTTCATGATGGATGGCGGCGAAACCTGGGAAATGTACCAGCCTGGGTTCTGAAAGTATCTGCTTGCGCTGACTTAATGTATTCATTTATTCAGCGTGACAGTGAAAGTAAAAAAAAAAAAAGTACTGTGAATGCAGAGGCAAGCTTCAGAGGGAGATTAAGGAAGACAGGAGGAAGGGAGCTAACATTTATTCAGCCTCTTCTAAGTGCCAGGCGTCTTACATTTGTGAACTTGTGAATAGACCTCACTGTACCCAGAAGGTTGCTATTAACATCCCCATTTTGCAGATGAGAAAACTGAGATGAAGCAACTTGCCCAAAGAACATGTAGACAGGCAGAGCTGGGATTCAAACCTGAATGTGCCTGGTTAGCAAAATCTCATGTTGGGACATACAACTCTGCTGTCCTGGTTGCTGTGTTATTGGAAGACACGAGAGATGAGGAGACATGACAATAATAGCTGACATTTCCTGGGTGTGTCCTGCATGCCAGAAACCATTCTAAGTTTAACCTGTACGTGAACACGTTTGTGATTATGTGGTGTAGGGAACCACTGTTCTACCCATTTTACAGACAAGGAACACAAGTCTTAGAGAGCTTAAGTAGCTTTCCTATGGCAACACATCCAAGCTGGCAGAGTCAAAGTTTGAACCTGAGCAGGCTGACCCCTGAGATCCTGGGCAGAGCCACTCTGCCTTCCCACCTGTCCCCTGGATGCCTAGATAGGATAGAATTTTAGGGGTGACTCCAAAGACCAAATAGCAGCCTCATACTCCTCTAGGCCACTGGCTGGAGAAAGAAGATTTTGCAGTTGATCCCTTAGTTTTCAATGAGTCAGGCATCTGATGAGGTTGGGAGGGGTCATTTCCAGGGCATTTGACTTGGGATGACCTTCCTGTGCAGGGCTCAGCAATGTCACTGCTGGCCTTGCTGTGGTTAATCTCACAGCACAGCTTCAAGCTAAGTCGCTGTCTACACAACAAACAGAAATGACACAATGCAGAGCATTGAGAGGTAGCATGAGGAGACCACCGTTTCCAGGGACAATGGTGCAGGAGGTGCTCCAGGATCAATTCTCAGCTCTCTCCGAGAGCCCATCCTTTGTCGCCAGGGACTCTAATTCACTTGTTTTCATGGAGCTTCATGCTCTACTGGACTCTCCAGCTCAGCATTCATCTGGCAGAGGAGCCAGCAAATGCAAAGACCCCAAGGCTAGAGGCAGCTTGGTGCATTTGAGGAACAGGAAGGCCACTATGGCAAAGCATGAGCGAGCAAGGGGGAGATGCACAGACTTGAGGCTGCAGAGGCAGCCCGGAGCCAGACCATGCTAAGGCTTGGAGGTCATGTTAAAATTTTGGATTTCACTCCCTGTTTGAAGTGATGGTATTTGTGTTCTTCCTAGGATCTCTCTGGCTGCTGCTGGGGGAAGAAGTGGGCAAGAGAAGAGGCGGGGCCCCTTATCAGAGGGTGAGCCTGGGGACCTGGTCACACCCCCATCAACTGGGATCATGGCCCCAGCCCAGACCCACTGAGCATACTCTGCGTCCTCCAGGGACTCCTGTGACAAGCACTGCCCTAAGGGCGACAATGGTCACCTGGGCTGAGGTGGTAGCCGTGGAGAGCTAAGAAGTGGTCGGATTCAGGATATTTGTTTTGTTTTGTTTTGTTTTTAGATTTGGGATATGTTTTATAGGTGGAGCTGATAGTGTTGCTTATGATTTGGATTCGGGGTGTGAAGAGGAAAAGAATCAAGGTGTGAAGGGGAAAAGAATCAATGATATCACCTAGGCTTTCCGCCTGAGCTCCTGGGGCAATGTGGGTGCCATTTACTCAGGGACACTGGGGGAGAGGAAGGTTTGTGGGGGGGCCAGGCCAGGGGGGTGGGGGAAGTTGGAGAACCAGGAGTTCTCACTTGACCGTGATGCATTTGAGATGCCTTCTAGATGTCCGAGCAGTGCTGCTGAGTGGGAGGTTAGCTCTACAGATTCAGACTTGAGGGGAGAGGACTAGGCTGGGGGTGTACATCTGAGTATTAAAATCTATGAGAAGCCCTAGAGAATATGGGTAGAGAGGAGTAAAGCCAATGGCTCAACCTGCTCCTCCAACACTTGGAATTGGAAAAAGCAGGAGAGTCTTGGGTAGATCAGGAAGGCGACCACGATTGCCTCTCATGTCTGAGCATCCAGTTTGTGCCAGGCACCTACCTATGGGGTTTTGTTTGCTTGTTTGTACTTCTCAATACAATTGAGCAGGTAGAACTTATTTTGTGCATCTAATGTACAACAACAACAACAAAAACCCATGGTTCCCAGAGGGTAGGTATGTCTTTGAGGATTTGAACTGAAGTCAATTTTCAGTGCCCATGTTCTTTTGGTTATGCCACATCTGGGGGCTGATCTTCAAATAGGTCGTGTCTATTTTGTGCCTGTATCTGAGTTGTTGCCCATTTCCCACCATGCAGGTGCTGCCCACTTCCTGGGGCTTTCTGGAACACTGCTTCCCTATGTCCTGAGGGCATGAGGAACACATCGGTTAGTGACAGCAGGCAGGGCAGACCAGATGGGGAGGCCCTTGAGGGAAAGACTGTGCTAATGTCCCTCACCCCCAAGCAGGGAGCACCTGCTGCCCTGGGGTCAGGGAGCACAGAGAAGAACTCGGCGTCTCAAGAGACAAGTAACAGGTCCAAGTAGGGAGCCCTCCCCAGGGAGAGGAGCCCAGGATGACTGATGGGAACAGCTCTCTGGACACTTCATCAGATCAGGGATAGAGGCATGATGTGATAGACACCCAGGTTTTAGATCTGGGGCATGGGTGGGGACATGAGCTGGGGAACACAGCCCAAGATCAGCTATTAATAATAAAAGCTATTATCTATCAAGCACATACTGTGTACCAGACACTGTACCATGGACTTTTACGTTTACTATGGTCATGTACTCACAAATAATAATAAATTTTACTCTGCTAGGCATTCTACGTATTCTACGTTTATAAACGTAATTTTTCACAACAACCTCATGAAACAGGAACTGTTATTATTCCATTTCACGACTTCAAAACTGAAGCACAAAAAGGTTAACTAAATTGCCCAAAGTCACACAGGTAATAAGGGACAGAGCCAGAATTTTAACCCAGCCTGCCCAAACCCACAGTTTAGGCTTTTAACCACTATTCTATAGTGGGCACATTACACATAGAAACTCATTCAGTCATCACAACTACCATGTAGATACGCTTATTATCTCCATTTTACAGGTAAGGAGAATGAGTCATAGGAGGCTATGTGATTTGTTCAAGGTCACAGAGCTGGAGGGCAGGGAGGGGAGCTGAGATGCTGACGAACCCTTGCCTGATGCCAGCGTTCAAGCTTTTAACCTCCAGCCATGGTGGATCCGTGCCACCCAGTCAGAGGAGGAGCTGGCAAAGAGGATGCTTTGTGCTGAACCCTTTGAGTGTGAAAGTCAAGCCCCTTAGGTCCCCTTACTGAGGACAAGATGGGCTCTGGATCTGGGCGAGCCCCAGAACTGTGCTGGAACAGGCTCCTATTGTCTTATAAGAGCCAATTTCTTGCATCTCTTCCCAACTCTGTGTTCGCTGACACCACGTTGGTTGCTTGAAATCAGCGATGGTGGGAGTGTTCACACCATGGAAATAAGCAAATGCTACAAATCAGAGATTACTTCTTCCTAGAGAGCCAATATTCCAATATATCACTGAGTAGACATCCAGAATCAAGGGTGCTCAGTGGGGGCCAGAGGAAGGTTATGGAGTCAGGAAGGCAGATACATCTCTCCATTGGTCCTGCAGAGACAGAAAGCAGCAAGATGTTTGACAAACACATGCCTAGTAGCTAAAGGATACTCTGTCCTTGTAACATTAAGCCCTGGAAATACTTCAGTGAATTAAATAGACATTTCTCTAACTTTGTGAAGCTTATAGTCCAGTAGGGAAGATGGATAATAAAGAAGAAATGTAAGTATATAATTTCAAGTTGTGATATTATGAAGGAGCCGGAGAAGAATCTAGTTGTATAAGGGGTCAAGGAAGGTGACTGGAGAGAGTTGGCATTTAAACCAGAGACCTCTGGGATGAACAAGAGCCAGCAAGACCCAGGTGGGTGGAGGAACGTGTGAAGGCCAAGCGCTGGCAACAACACAGGCAGATGCTGGAGGCCAGTTCAGGAGTGTATGCTGGGCAAGGGAGAAAGGACACTTGGACAGCTGGTGTCAGGCCTTTAAGGCCACAGAAAGGGGTTTGGCACAATGAGAAGGCTTTGGAGAAGGGTTATAAGTGGGATTGGGGGGGGACGGGCAATGGTATATTCTAATTTATGCTATTTAAAGATGACTTTGGCTTGTGTATGAAAAGGAGGTGAGGAGGAGACCAGGAAAATTACGGGGATTCAGGAAGAAAGGATGGTGGCCTGGGCTATGTAGGGACACTTTGGAGGTTTATGTAGGAAGCAGAATCAACAGGGCCAGCTGATGGATTGACATGGCCTGCAAGGTAGAGAGGGGGTGGGATTAAGGGTGATTCATTAGCCTAGATCTCAGTTTCTTTGAGGCATTAAAGACAAGAGACTCAAACCAAACTCTCTGAACTCCAATCCTGACTCTGCCATTTACTAGCCCTGGGCAAATGACTCAATCCCTGAGAGCCTCAGTTTCCCCATTAGTAAAATGGAGATCATAATAATTTCTACTGCATAGAGTTGTTGTGATATTTCAAGGAGTTACTCTGGATAAAACGCTTAATATAATACCTGAACATGGTGAGCATTAACAAGAAAGAACTATTGTTATGATTGTTGCTATTAATATTAGTCTATTGATCATTTTCTGCCTACCATTGAGCCTTTCAAGGCAAACAACTGTTGTTTGGAAAGAAAATGTTCTGGAGAGGAGTACCCCAGGCATCCTTCTTTCGCTGTGTTTGTGTTCCCTCCCCCAGCATGAGCTTGGCAGGCAAAGCTGTTCAAAGTAAACACAGGTTCTGTGCCCCAGAAAATATCAGGTTAGGCAGCACAGAGAAAGCCAGACAAACAGCACTGCTGGACGGAAGGAGGCAGGCTTGCTTTGTGCTGACCTCACCAGACCACTGCGGCCCAGGGGCTGCCCCTGCAGGGCTTGTCCGCCCTGGCGGATGGGGCCTCCATCAGGGAGCCCTTCACCTGTGCTTTGTGGTCCCTTTTCTGGTGTGGCTTAGGATGAGTCACCATCATCACTCATCGCTTCCTGGCCTGGACATTATGACTCACGGGCTCCTGAATGCAACACCCAGGAGACAACAAGAGCTGGAGTCCAGAAGAAAGCAAATGCGCAGTGGGAGACAGCAATACCGGGCAATGCCGGGAGAAATCAGAGGTCCGCAGGGCACTAGTGAGGAGGAGAGTCAGGCCCGTGGGGGGTGGGCAGGGGATCCTAACAGAAGTCAGAGATAGCCCGATCCCCTCCAGCTTCGGACACCTTGGCTCAGTGTTCCTCGGACCTTCTGATCCTGTGTCCCACCAGCCCAGAAAATGTGGACAAGGTGTGTCAGGCAACTCTGTTTGCTTCCAAATTATTAATTACAATGTTGAATATAACTTCTAAACCACATACGGCTGCTGCTCCAGGGTTCTGAAATGAGCCTGAGGGTGCCATGCCCCTAGTAGAGATCGGACATTTGCCCTTCTCATCTGCCCCAGTAGTAAGAATAATAGTGCTTTTCTGTGCAAATGCCTTAAAAATTGAGGGAAAATGGAGCTTTGGTATGGTGTCATTCTTTTTTCTTTTTATTGTGCTAAAATAAACCATAATGTGAAATTTACCATTTTAACCATTTTTAAGTGTGGAGTTCAGTAGGATTAAGTACATTCACATTGTTGTGCAACCATTTTTACCATCCATCTCCAGAACTTTTTCATCCTCCCAAACTGAAACTCTGCCCCCATTAAACAGTAACTGTCTATACCACTACCCCACCCCCAGCCCCTGGCAACCACCATTCTGCTTTCTGTCTCTATGAGTATGACTATTCTAGGTACTTCACATAAATGGAGTTGTACAGTGTTTGTTCTTTTGGGTCTGGCTCATTTTACCTAGTACAGTGTCTTTGAGATTCATCTATGTTGTATTATACATCAGAATTGTCTTCCTTTTTAAGGCTGAAAAATATCCTATTGTATGGGTAGATCACATTTTGTGTGCCCATTCATTTGTCCATGGACGCTTAGGTTGCTTCTATTTTTGGCTGTTTTTGCAGTGCTACTCTTGATGGTAGGTTTGATGAGGTGATTCAAAGTCCAAAATGTCATAATAATGAAAGGCATGTGTGTCTTCTGTTTGTACAGTGTTTAAAGTAGTCAGGGGGCTTTTAAAACTAAGGCGTAAAGGGAAGCACAGGGATTTGAAGACCAGACAGCCCTGGATTATAATCCTGGCTTTGTCCCCTCACTAGCTGCGTGCTTTGGAACAAGTTCCTTAAATGCGCTGTGTCTTGGTGTCCTTAATGTGTGAAGAAGTGAGGACATCAAGCTTCACCTCGCCAGGCCACTGCGCCCCAGGGGACAGTTATTATGATACTAAATAAGAGAACAAGTGTGAAAAGGTTGAGCAGAGTCTGCTGCTTAATACTCAGTGGATTTCCTTGTTGATTTTATGCTTCAGTTGAAATGAGAATCTGTGGCGAGGTAGGGCATGCAACATTCGTTTCATATATAATAAAGAGGTTACAGCACTCATTGATTAATGATAGAAGTCAGATTGGAACCTAGATCTAAGCCATGTCTCCTGACTTGGTAAAGGATGATAAGGCAGCAAATCACATTTACTGTCTATGTCAACCCTAATCAATTGCTGTGGCTGCCCGGAATGCAGTAGGAAAGAGTACTATGCTTGATTAGCAATGTCTGCCTTGGGTGTGGGAATGGAGAGTGGTGGTGCAACAGCCACATATCTACCACCTCTGGCCTAGGTTATAGGTTATAGCATCTTTCAAATTATTTTTTTTAATGACTGAAAAGAAAGATCATCTCCTGTATGTGTTTTTAAACATGTTTATTGTAAAGACAATAGAAAAAAAATGATCAAATGAATGTTAGATTTCTAGTTTGTTTACCATCAAAGACTAGAATGTTGTTATCCAACGAGGCTAAGAAGAATATTAAGATTGTCAGCTGATCCCTCACCAGAAGGCTGCTTGCTGTGATCACAGTCATTCTGGATTTTAGAACAAAGCTGCTGCCTTCCTCAGGTGGCTGACTTAGTGAAGCTTATGGTCTAGGAAGGAAGATGGATGGTAAAGAAGAAAAATAAAGAAATGTAAGTGTGCAATTTCTCCTTGTGATATTATCAAGGAAACAGAAGAATCTAGTTGTATAAGTGGTCAAGGAAGGTGACTGGAAAAGAGGTGGCATTTAAACCAGAGACCTCTGGGCTGAAAGGAGCCAGCAAGACCTAGGTAGAAGTCCCACTGTGGGGTGGGGTGGGACAACTTCCAGGAGGGCTCAGTGAAGCAGACAATGGAAACAGCTGATGAAAAAACTGGTTTGCATGTTCACTGCATGGAAGACCAGATCTCCACCTCCCCAGGGAGAGAAGGACAATTGTTACTTCTACCTGCCTTTCAGCCTTTCAGACTCCAAGTAAGCCTCCTGGCCCTGGTTGTTCGCCCATTCCTGCTACCCACCCTGTGCTAGGCAGCTGGAGGGCTGGCTGTGTGGTCCTGGAGAGCTGGCATCCCGAAGGCACCAGACAGACCTGTCTTTGAACCTTCTTTCCATCTAGCCGCTTCCTTAAGATGAGGCTCTGCCCACAGGTGCAGGGATTCCTGTAGCAGGACATGGCTTCCTGCAGCAGCTCCTGCCTGCCTCACCCATTTCTGACACACTCAGGCCTCGGGTCCAGTGACAGGTGGGCTATGCCTTTTGCCTACCTTCCCGGGCCTGGCATGCCCTTCCCTCGCCGCACTACATCCCTATTTCTCTGAGGCTTAGAGAGGATAAGAAACTCAACGAGGTTATGCAGCTGGGAAGTAGCAAAAATTGGGGACTGAACTCAGGCAGTCTGACCCCACCCCACTTGTTTGGACTTTCCATTCTCTGCTCCATCACTGTATAGCAGCCCAGCCTCACACCACCCTAGTACCATATTCTCTCTTCTTCCCACTCTCATTTCTTATCTTCCTTTCTTGCAGACAAGCATGGAAACGCCAATATTTTCTCTCTCTGCTGTTTAAAACAATTCACGTCTCCCCAACCCTTTGCTCCCAGCCTCTTCTTCCATCGCAGATTCCATCAAAGTTCTCAGCAGAACAAAAGGCATATAATAACATCCACACACCTTTGATGTCAGGCGTATGGACTCATCTCCTAATACACATGTTTTCTGCTATAGGGCAGGGATGACAACTGTGTGGCATGAGCTGCCACTGCCCACTCCCCTGCCCGAGGTAGGCATCACTAATTAATAACAGTACTCCTGCCTGCAGAGCCCAGATATAGCTTCAGAATCCATAGTACAGAGCACCAGAAAGCCACTAGCAACTGATCAGGTCTGTTGCATGAAATGAAACCTTCTTTCTTCCCTTCCATAGGGTAAGGTTGTGACTTTATAGATCAGTAGCAAAAAGAGGAGAAGGTGAAACCCCATTGGAGGAGACCAGAACTTGATAAGTAGGCCCCTTAGACTGGAACCGATTTCTTTCTCTGGATCTCACTATTGTTTTAGCCTAGCCTCTTTTGATTGAAGGCTCTTTTGGGTGAGAGGAGAAAGTTGACCATTGCATGGATGCAGGTCCCACAGCTGGACATGGAGGTAATCTTTGGGAACCCAAACTGAAGACAAGTCAGATTTGCCAGTTTCCTGGTACTACCAGTTCCCCTGTTGCTATATCTGAGCTTTTAGTAGTCATGTTTCATTTCCCAGCCTGGTTTTGATTCGTCTGCAAAATGTTCATGGAGAGGTCATGAGTTCAAGCTTAAGTTGGAGTCATTTATGGGAGAGGCACCCTCCATGTCAAGATGAGGGTAACAGAATTGACCAGAAAAAAATAAGTCTCCCAAAACAGGAATTGAGTCTGTCATTCTTAGAGCTTCTAGCAAGCCTTGAAACAGAGTAGGTTATAGAGCTCTGAATCTCAGCTTACCTGTATTGGGCCCATTAGCTCCATCTTGAAGCTTCAAGATGCCAGGAAGACCTTGCCATGGAGGAGAATGTTGAGCTCCACCTGCCCAAGAAGGAGAGGAAATGGATGGACATGTACTGAGCACCTATTCTACTATGAGCTTGCAATGTGCCAGACATAGTTGTGTTCATTCTCACATTCCATTCTCAGAGCAGGTGTGTGAGAGGCAAACTTACCTATCTCTGCTTCACAGAAGAAAAGTCTAGCACTCAGAGAAATGAGGTAACTTGCTAAAGTCACACAGCTGGTGAGTAAGTGGCAGAACTGGAACCCAGACCTAGGTATTGTGAGACACAGAAGCCAGGGTGCTTATCTCCTGTGATGCATTTCCTGTGGGGGTTGGTGCTGGAGAGGTAGCCCCAGGCAGAGAGGGCGCCATTGTGAAGACCAGTGACACCTCAAGAGAACAGAAACTGCCATTCAAATCAGAGAAAGCAAGAGGCATGCCTGCAGCCTCTGGGGAGACAGCAGCTCTGTCCTGTGGCTCCTGAAGCTCTCTGGGTTGCAGACAACTGGCCAGGTCCCTTTTCCTCCCCCAGCTCCTGGACCCAGTGTTCCTTGCAGGTCTGTGCAGCCGAGAAGCAGATGGCGCGTGGCTGAGGGGGTGGTTGCCTGACGTCCCCGTTCCGCATGAGCTTCCTGACAGCAAAGGAGCCTCGCCTCCTCTCCGCTCAGGAAGCTCACCCGGGAAAAGCCTTGTGGCTTATTTTCCCTAAGGAACTGGCTCTTCTGTAAAATGGGGACATTAATGTTTATCTGCAAAGGTCGTTACTTACATTAAACTCACTATATGTAAAAGCCCTAAGAAATTACAGATGTTCAGTTGGGCATTGCTATTATTATCCCTTGGTTCTAAGACATAGATTTGAAGACAAACCTATCTCAGACTTCTCATCAGCAAAAGTATTTATCATCTTCTCCTGGAAGAGCAGAAAAGCATGATTGGACCAAGTTGATAATGGAACATTTGGCAGCATGTTCTTATCATTCTTCTCATAAAGAACTTTGTAAATCAACCAAAGTATAAGAAATGAATATGGTACTTAGGATTGATTACAACTATAATGAAGATGATTTCATTCTAGGATTATGAATCACAACATAATTTCAAAGAATGCAAAATCATCATCATCACCATCATTACCTCATCATCATCATAACCACTTACCATCCCCGCAACTGGACCCCTTCACTATTGGTCCCTTATCCCCCACATGCCTAGCGGTATTATAAATCCCCTTCTGCAAATAAAATAAAACTGAGCATTCAAGAGGCTAAATAGCTATGCAAGTTCAAATAGCAAAGTATCAGGGTCAGAATTTGAATCTAGTTCTCTTTGACTTCAAAATCACGTGTTCTTTCCATTCTGCCCACCAGCTTCCGATATTTTGTGCAGTTTCTTCACTGGCCAGGATTCTGATTCAGCTGGTCTGCAGCGGTGCCCAACACATGTAATGGAGGCCAAATGCACATCCATCAATACCTGGGATGGTGTAGAATGGCCACATTAGGCCTTTGCAGAAACCAATCCCTCTTGGTGCAATCACAGTCCCTACTTGGCCAGGTGCTCTTGGCAGCTCCTCCTCCAGCAACCTGTAGGCAGCAGAGAATAGCTGCTACTCAGTACTGCTGTCATCAAGGGAGGTCAGATTGGGGGGGGGCGGTGGCCTCACATGCAGGTGGCTTGAGCCCTGAACCTTTGCTTTTCCCCAGTAGCCAAGTAGGCTCCCAATAAGACTGCAGAGCTTGGGGTACCATGATGGGGACTTGGTGGGTGCCAATGGCTAGGGCTGAGATGATGTCTTTTCTCCCTATCTCACTTCCATTTACCATACTTCCTTTAGCTCCTAGACTATGTTCAGGACCTTCACACCTGCTGTCCTAGAATGTTCTTCTTATGCAGCCCCTGCCTCCCCTCCACCTCCACCTTCATCCAGTGTAATGAGACCACCTGGCCTCTCACCCTACAATCATTTGAGGAGCTTTCAAAAACACTGATGTTCAGGTCTTACACCAAACTAACTGAATCAGAATTTCTTGGGGTGAGGCTCTGACACCAATACTTTTCTGTCATTCTCCAGGTTATTTTTAATATCCAACCAGTGTTGAAAAATGATGCTTCTAGCTAATTCCCACTTGATTTAAATGTCACTTCCTCCAGAAGGCCTTCCCAAGACTCCCTCCCATCATACCCCCATTCCCCTACACCTAAATTAGACTCAGCTGCCCTCAGAAATCTGCTAGCTCTATGGTCATAGTGATGGCATCATTCTTGTCCACTGCTGGGTCCTCAGAGCCCAGGCCTTGCACAGAGGGTGTGATGGCTTTTATTGCTGACTGATTAGATGAGACCAAACAGATTTGCAGAGTTTAGCTGTTATTCACTGGTGCCTGCTCTGTTCCAGACCCTGTTTTGGGTTGCGGGGATTGAAATCTCAGTAAAACATGGTCCTTGAACTTGAGATGCTCAGAGTTGGTCAGGGAGGACAAACATGTAAACAAATAATTACAATGTGATATCTGACTATGGGCACAGGTGGAAGGCTGGCAACTCCTTCAAGCCTGAGGAGTCAAGCTGGACAGCCAATACCTGTGGGTGTGCTTTGGGGGCACCAGGAAGTGGGGAGAGTGAAGATGAGCAGGCAACTCAGTTGGCAGGTTGTGGGGACCAGGGCTTATACTGGGGGGGCTAAAGGAGGAGCCATCCTGGATCTCCTGCTCCCAGCACAAGTCCAAAAGCATAACAGGTGCCTGTTAAGAGCTTATTGAGTGAGTGAGTGAGTGAATAAGTGATAGACTGAGGCAAGTCAATGCCTAGTCTCTTAGGAACTGGAGAACTCACTGGGCAAGTATCAATGTATATTTTATAGATTTCTTTGCTCTGAGATTAGCTAAAAGCACACAGCTTGTAAAGCAGTGGCTCATGGGCTGTAAGCCCAGAATAATGTCACGGTTAAAAGAACACAGTTCAGAAACCAAAAGTAATTTTAACATAACTCAAGTCCTTTATTTGTATTTCTCAAACACTTTGAAATGGACTTAAAATCCACAGTCACACATCTCAAGGTGTGTGTTTGGTTGTTTT
Organism: Mirza zaza; assembly: GCA_008750895.1. NCBI lineage: Eukaryota > Metazoa > Chordata > Mammalia > Primates > Cheirogaleidae > Mirza > Mirza zaza. Next base: position 39,052 of record VSMD01059234.1, read on the forward strand.
TGGACACCCCCATCTACTGTCCTTATGTCTAAGTTCCTCTGGAATCTGTCTCAGCCAAAGCCACCCAAACTCCCCCAGGTCAGGCCCGGCAGACACCTCAGCCGCTCCCCCCATCTCCTGCCAGGTCAAGAGGCCAAAGCTAGCAAAGCAAGACCCTCCTGAGAAGGGAGAGGACAGAGGAGGAAAACTGAGCAGGCAGAGCAAGAAGGGAAATTCTAAAATATACAAAAGAGAACATTTTTTGCCACATCACATATAAATAAGATCTGCATTTCACATGTGTAATGTCTCCATCAATTGCCTTAAAAAGTAACCTTGGGTTCTACAGCCCAGTGATTTGAAGTGTGCTTATAGCTGGATGATGATCTCGCATCATCTCAATCCAGGATGGGGCCCCCTCGTCTCGTCCCTCCTCATCCATGCCCTTGACTCATCCCTGCTTGGAGGCCAGGTTGAAGGGAGGAACACTGAGCCACCTAGCCCTGGTGCCCAGGCTGTAGAATTCAGGCTCCTTTCCATCAGCTCAGCTGCTCACCCAATCAGAAGGGAGAGTGCTGGCTCCCTGGCTCTCTCCCCAGGGGTGTGAGATGGGCTTCTGCCTAGGCAGAATGTAGGTAACTGAGAACGATGTCCTGTTTCATTCTTGTGGAGTGTTGCCCTCCACACTGCAGGCCCGTGGGAGACAGTTAGGAAACCTTGGATTCTCACCTTTTGTCCACCCTCTTGGGATGCCAGTGAAATGAAGGACAAGCAGATGGATGGATGGACAGAGGGATGGATGGACAAGTGACAGCCATACATGGCAATTAGAGGGGTAGATAACTCCAGCAGGTGCAGCAACTACAAAGAGAAGGTGCTGCTAGCACCTACCTACTATTTATGGAGCTATTCCACAGGGTCAGAAGCTGAACAGGGCCTTTCTGTATGGAAAGACCCTTAATGGCAAAAGACACCCATGAGATGGGCTCCACCACCCACTTCTAGGGCCCCAGACGTGTCAGACACCTACATTCACTGCCACTCCCTTGGTCTCATCAACTCCATTTCATCTCATTGAATCCTTCTCTAACCCAAGGCTCAAGGGCCTTTCTCATTCCTTTCTTTCTTTCTTCACTTATTCATTGGAACTGACTCCACCGAATACCTGCTGAACAGGTTTGGGCAAGTTCCTTACCCCCTCTGTGCCTCAATTGCAAGATCAGTAAAATGTGGGTGACGACAGCACCTCTCTCCCAAGGCCTGGGCATGACTAACTGAGTTAGTGTGTGTGAAGCACCGAGCCTTGAGCACAGTGTGCTCCGTGCTGGTGCTGACTGCGTAGATCCCCCGCTAAAGGCCAGGCATCGGGTGCCATGCAGCTCACGGCCCCCCTCTCCTGCCTGCACCAGTGAGCCCCTGCCCACCATGAAGCTTGGTCCTGTGAGCAGGGCCTCGAGCCAGAGGCACCTGGGTGAGAGGTTTAAGCTGGGTTAGAGGGTCCTAGTCTATCTGCTTCCCTTTCCTCTTGGTAAATTCCAGGTCATCAAATGCCCTTCTAAGGCCAGGTGCCCATGAGTAGCCCCACTCGCCCACATGGGATGGGGCTCATTCCTCTCTCGTCCTGAGGGATGTCCAGTGGATCAGACTTGGAATCCCACTTGGCAATCAGATTTCAACTTTTTCCAAAATGCTAATAGGATCATACCATTCCCCCTGCATACGACCACCAAGGCACTCAGGAAAAAGCCCTAATGCTTTCAGTTTGCCTTGTGATCTAGCTCCTGGCTTCCCGCCCTGTGGGCCCCGGACCCTCCTCGTCATGCCCTCCTTGCAGTCTACGACCCGCGTCTCGGTGGCCCAGTCCCTCAAGCGTGCCACACGCCATGCCTGGCCCCGGCTAGCACAGGCCATTCCCTCCGGTGACCCCCACAGATCCGCTACTCAATCTCTGCTCGGCCCCGCTCCTCCAACAAGACCTCCTCCACTCCTGGAGGCTGGGCGGGCTGCCGCTCCACCTCGCCCCGAACCCCCTGGGCTGGCGCAGCCTGGTGGGGGTCCCCGTGAGCGCCAGGAGGACAGGACCAAGCCTGCCCTCGTCCCTGCCACATCCCGGTATCTCCCAGCAAGTCTGCACGCAGTGTGGGCTCAACCAGCTCCTGTCGAGCGGGGCGTCTGTCTTCATAGTGTCCGGGGAGTCGGATGGAGAGCAGACGGTGCAGGCTCCTCTGTCGCATTCCAAGGACAAGGCTGTGGCCACCCGGCGGCTCCTCACCTGAGGCCTGACGTCCCAAAGTCTGCAGAGGCCGGGCTGGGAGGAGGGGGCTGCTGACCAGGCATCTCTCTGACTCATGGGCAGGGCAGGGAGGAAGCAGGTGCTAATTGCCTGCGCCATCCGCACCCAAAGGAGGGCCCGGCCTTTGAAGCAGCCACCGGCCCACAGAGGAGGCAGGAGCCGCCAATTAGGTGATGCGTAGCTTGTGGGCACCTCCGAGCCCACAGGAAATTATTAGTAAAGACATAACAACCATGGAGCACTTTGTGTGGGTAAATAATGACACCCTGTCTCCCCCAGTGGCCTGGCCTCATCACCTTCCAGCCGCAATCTGGTTGATCTGGCCCCTCGGAATGCCAGTGCAGCTGAGGGAGGGGCCCTGAGCGTGTGCCCAGCCTTGGCTCCAGGGCAGCCCCTCTCCTCAGACCCCTGCTGCGCCAGGAGCCTGGGGACTCCAGCTCCTGCAAAGGTGGCAAACAGGTCACATCTCCTGGTGCAGTCCAGTGGGGGCCGGGGCGGGCTGGAGCTTGGGTTGAGAGGCATTTGAAGCCCTATCTGAGCCTATCATAAAAGAGGGTGGTGATCAGCTGGCGCTGTCTGCAGTGTATCTCTGATCTAATTCTCACAATATGCCCTGTTTTGGACCGTTTGCTTTTGTTCTTTTCTTACCGACAACTTGTCTGCGCTTTGAGAACTCATTGCCTGTAACGATCCCAGGTGCACATTAGCACACGTCCCCCTCTGTCATTCATGGGGTGATTTCTCAGGTACCATCTTCTCTATACAGAGCCTCTCACTTTGTTTAGTTTTTATGCTCTGTCCTTCAGCTGGGAGTACCTGTTATTTCTGATGACCTTGGAAATCTTACTCATCCTTTGAACTCAGTTTCCTGCAGGGAAATCCCTCTGATCACCCCCTGCTCCCAGGCAGGCTGGTATGATGCCCACCCCCACCCCCCCAACTCAAGGCTCTTGGCTTCTATTGTAGCCAGACAAAGTCGGTGGCATCAGGCTGAGTCCCTTCATCCCCTTAGCTCCTCCACCCCTCCTCGCACCAAGACTTAGTTTCAACAGTTTAGGGCAAGAATTGGCAAATTTTTTTTTCTGTAAAGGATCAGATATTAAATATTTCAGGCTTTATAGGGCCATGTACTGTCTCTCTTGCATATGCTGGTTTTTGTTTTGTTTGCTCACAACCCTTTAAACACATAAAAATCATTCTTAGCTCAGGGACCATGCAAAAGCCGGCCAAAGGCAGGATTTGACCCATGGGCCATATTTTGCTAACTCCTTTTGGTTCAAGTAAACAAACACTGAGGCACTCTGCTACATGTGTGGAAGTGAAGATGTAAAAAGCATGATCCATGTCTGCACAGAACGCCCTGTCTGGAGGGGAGATGCTCACAAACGGGCCATTGCAATAGTGATGGTGCCATGAGAGCACTGCGAGAATGCACACTGACTTCCTAAGGGCGATCTTTGAGTTGAGTCTGCCTAGCTAGGAATGAGATGGAAAAGAGAAGGAATGGAATCCAGGCAGAGGGAACAGCGAGCCAGGGCATGGAGGGGGGAGCCAGTACCTTGAGTGCTGGGAACCCCATGTGCAGGGTGCTGAGCGTGGTGCCTGGCATACAGCAGTCGCTCAATGAAAGTACAGTGCACAGCACAGCCTCCACCACGATCCGCAGCCCAGTGCCAGGTCCTGAGTCAGTGCTCAAGAAATACTCAGGATTTGTGCGGTTGGGTTTTATTTTCCTCCATGTTTTTTTACTCTCATAAAGTCACAGAGCCTGAATTTGCATTTGACTCTTAGCAGCGAGTCTTGGTATCAGTGCTGGAGAAAGCAGCACTGTTGGCTCATTTCTCCTAGACCTGCATTCTATTCCTGGCTCTGCCACCAGCTGAGCTTGGTTGAGCAAGTTATTCCACCTCTCCAAGTGTTAACCCTCCACCCATAAAGTGGGGATAATAATAGGACCTGCCTCTTGGGGGTATCTTCAGGAGCCACTGAGACCCTAGTAAATGCCCTACAAATGGTGACCAATGAGATCCTTCCCCCATCTGCTTGGCCCAAGGGATGGTGGGCAGGAGGGATGCACTGAGGATAGCTGGCACAGACCTGGCAACAGAGGGAGGGTGTGGGGAAGGAGCCTAAGAGAGCGTGAGAGCTGGCAGCTCCCACCCCAACCAGCTCAGGCTCAGGCTGGGCCACGGGTGGGCAGAGTGCCTTCGTGTCAGAAACACTGGGCATCAGGGCTCAGGGGACCAAGCAGCTTCCAGCTGGCAGCTTATGGCACCTCCAAGTCAGAGGATTTAGGTCCTAGAGAGGCAGACAGAGGGACAGGAAAGATTTCCCATGGCACAGAATATAGATTTGTGAGTGTATGCTTGTTTGCTCCTGACCTCTCTCCAGAAAGAATTTGAGACAGGTTGCAGTGGATTACATGGACATAATATGGTTGATATAATAGAAAGAGAAAGTCATCAATAGCCGTAGCCCAAGAGCTGGGTTAGACAGTGCGTTTGGCACTGAGCCTCTGAGCAGCCTTGGGAAGGGAAGGGGGGGAAGGAAAGAGAAAAGGACTAATGTAGAGCAAATGCTGAGCAACATGATCATGGCAGGAATCTCCACACAGCAACCCTATAATGATACATATAATGACCTCCATTTCCACAACCAGAAAGCTAGAGAGGCTCGTTGTGTTTTAGAAATATATTCAGATATGCCTGTGTTTGTTGAGCATCTACTATATGCCAGCACTGTGCTGGGTACCTTATGCACAGGACTTGAAATCTTCTACCTATCCTAAGAAATAGATCCTATTATTAGCTTCATTTGATAGTTGAGGAAACCAACAAAGATCAGAGAGGTGAAGTGATTTCCCAAAGGTCACACAATCTAGTAAGTACCCAAGCCAAAATTCAAACCCAGAGAGGTTTGACTCCAAACTTCTCCTCTCACCACCCTGTAAGCCCAGCTTCTTTGGTAACAGGATTTTTTGGCACTACATTCTATAATAATTTTCTCACATGGGTGTTAATTGGGGGCAGGAGGTGACATTGAGTGACACGTTAGTCAATTTTCCAGGAATCTCAGAAATGGTTTTAAACAGAGGGTTGAAAATTTTTGCATGTTGTCTTCTGGTTTGTTCAAACAACACATGTATCAAAGCCCCTGGCCTGCACCTTTCTCCTCCTGAGGACTGCTCCCTTCCTTCCAGGATGGGTTAAACCTGGGCGGCAGTGAACGTGAGCCCCAGGGCTCAGCAGCAAGGGGGCAGGACCCTTTCAGGCCCCGGGGCAAAGGCTGTTAGAAGCAACATCCCCAGAATGTCTGGAACCTACCACCCTGCACTTCCCCTGCCCCTTCTCCAGGCTGTGTTTTTATGACACTTCAGTTTGCTGCTTCTTGGGGCCAGGCGCCTCCTCCACACAGAGCCAGCCTTTTATGGCCATGGAGCTAATTAAGTAACAGCAACTCAGGGGCACTTGGAAAGCAGCTCCTCCGTCATCGGCCTGGGCCGTGCAGCCAACTGCCTCTGGCCTGGGATGTGGAAGTCGCTCTTGGCTGAGCGTCAGGCCACTCCTCTGCCCTCTCTCCCGCTGGCCCCAACTCACCTTCTCTTGTCACTTCTGCATCAGGGACCATAGAAGCCACTTCCTCCCTGAGCTACCTGGAAACCTCTGACACTGGCCTGGGGACCACTATGCCCCAATTGTTATTTGCATTTTCACTCCAGGGTGCTTTCTGCACCAGAGGGGCGTGAGGATGAGCTCTCAGGAAAAGCACACCCCCACTGGGTGCTGGCCTTTGGGCCTGAGGGCCACCCTCCACAGGTCTTTGTCTGTATGTAGCTCCCAACTGTTTTCTCAGTGGAAGGTGGCAAGCAAGCGACTCTAAAGGTTGAAACCCTCAGGGGAGAGAGGGTGAACTCCTCTGCTTCCTTCTCCTGCTTTGCAGTGGGCAGTTTGCTCTCGAGTGTGGTCCTAGGCCACGATCACCTCCTCCAAACACAGGGTGAGGGCAGGCCCAGAAAGGAATCCCTCGTGGGATCCCTGACACGTGGTGACAGCTGGAAGTTTCTGTGAGTGAGTTCACCTAGACGGCAGGTTTGCCTAAGCCTTGGGCTTCCTGGGCACCTCTTCACTTCCTTGCCTGGAACATGAGGCTTCCCACCCTCAGCCTCCACCCACAGGACACCTGCCTTCTTGCAGACATCACAGCTTCTTTCCTGGCCTCTTGTTCAGTCTCTGAAATGTATTCCCCGTCACAGTAAGACACAGCAGCTACTAGGATGGGAAAGAGCCAAACTGCTTGGGTTCAAATCTGGAATAGAATTTTGCTGAGCCTCAGTTTCTTCATCTGCAAAATGGAGGAATAGTTGGACCAGCTTGTGGAGTGTGAGGATTAAAGTAGGTGCAGCTGTCTCCAAACTTTTTTGGCACCAGAGACTGGGGATGGGGGAGGTGGAGCTCAGTCAGCAGGGAGGCAGAACTTTGCAGCCTGGTTCCTAACATGCTTCAGACTGATACTGGTTTATGGCCCAGGGGTTGGGGACCACAGAATTAGGGAAAGCGTGTACAGAGCTCAGCGGAGAGTAAGAGCCTGATAAACATAGCACTTCTAACCCACCCTGCAGAGGGCCTTGAGACCTCCCGGGCACATTCTTCAGGCACACAGCAGCTTCCTCCTCTTGTCTCGACAGAGAGGAGCCTCTGGGATCCTTAACATAGTCTAAAAAGCCCTACACAACTTGGCCCCCACCCTCATTTCGACTCCTTCTCTCATCCTACCCACCCCTCCTGCTTTCCCCAACTCTACGCCCTGGATATACTATTTATTTATTTATGTATTTATGTATTTATTTATTATTTATTTATTTATTGAGACAGAGTCTCGCTTTGTTGCCCAGGCTAGAGTGAGTGCCGTGGCGTCAGCCTAGCTCACAGCAACCTCAAACTCCTGGGCTCAAGAGATCCGCCTGCCTTCAGCCTCCCAAGTAGCTGGGACTACAGGCATGCGCCACCATGCCTGGCCAATTTTTTCTATATATATTAGTTGGCCAATTAATTTCTTTCTACTTATAGTAGAGACAGGGGTCTCGCTCTTCCTCAGGCTGGTTTCAAACTCCCGACCTCGAGCAATCCGCCTACCTCAGCCTCCCAGAGAGCTAGGATTACAGGTGTAAGCCACTGCGCCTGGCCTGGATATACATTTTAAACTTGAATTACATGTTTTGAAAATGCCCTGATGTCTTTGTAGGTATTATTACTTCCTCCCAGCCCACCCTGCCCCACTTCTCACTTGACAAACTCCTAGTTATTTTTTAAGGCTTAATTTAAGTGCTCCGTCTCAGAGAAGCCCTCCCTGCCCACCAGGACACACACAGCCATGCACACGCATGCACACGTGCACAGACACACACTCATGCTCCCCGTAGGGAGGGGCTCCCCATCCCCATGCACCCACTGCACGTGCCCCACGATGTGAGGCATCACCCTGTAAGTGAACAGTGCGTATGTGCCTTTCCTGTCCCCTTCACAGTCTGTGAGCTCCTGGAGAGCAGGGACCACGTCATATGCCTCCTGGCACAGGATACAGCACATAGTAGGTGTTCAATAAATGCCTGTGGAACAAATGCATGTGTCATTGACCAAAGGATGCACGGTAGGAAATTTCCTCCCATCTAATAAATCAGGGCCACCCTGTACAGGGATGTGGCTTGTGGGATATACCACCTACATGGTCATTCCTGGGGCCTCGGGTGTTCTAGTTCTACTCCCTCCCCAAAGTTGCCCAAGGCCCCCTTAAATTAATTGATAGTTGCACAGCAATTCGTAATTCATGAATTTGCACAGTAGTATAATGAATAATGGTAACAATAGCAAGAATGCTGACATCTACTGAGTGCTTACTCTGCACCATGCATTTGACATGTACTATTTCACTTAATCCCTGCAACAACCCTATGAGGCAGATACAATTGTTATACCCATTTTACAGATGTGGGAACTGAGGCTGTGGCTGAGAGTGGGAAAGGTGAGCCTCACTCGCAGGCTGTTTGATGGCAAACACAGTGACCCTCCTACCAGCCTGAGAGCCTCATTCTTGCATAGTGCTTATTCCTCAGCAGTCTGATTCCTCTCATTTAGCTCCTTCCCTGTCGCCTTGCTCCCCTGTCTCACGCCCTGTCGCAGAGCCTGGCCTCCTAGTAAGAATAACTTGGCTGCAGGATCTCCTGGCTCCCAGTGTATGTACTGGAAAGGGAACATACACTGGCGTATGAGAGTCTTGAGTTTAAAACACGCCCTCCCACCTTCCAGCCACGTGTCTGGGAGCAGATGTCTTAGTTCCTCTGCACTTCCATACTCTCATCAGCAAAGCAGAGATACTACCAAGCCTAGTGGTTTGCTATGAGGATTTACAACTAGCTCAATGCCTGATTTATAGCAAATATTGAAAAGTGTTTCCCTCCTTACCAGAAAAAAAAAAAAAAGAAAGGAAAGAAAGAAATCTTAATTTTTTTTTTTTTTTTTTTTAGAAAGCAATTTCTATGGCATTATGCTCAAGGAAACCATAGCAACCAGCTTCCTGCAGCTTGGTTTCCGGCCTCCCCAGATGTACAATAGTGCTGGGACGCAGCCTTTGTTGTCCTGATACCCCAGGGAAGATCGTGGACGTCATGCACTCTATGGGGTGGAGGCATCTGCTGGGCAGAATTGCCCGGGCTGCTGGGGGTGTCATTGCTATGGGCACCTCTGCTCCCAGTGAACCGAGGCTGTCCCAGGCCTGTGACAGGCCATAGAGATGCTAGGGTTTCCCACTGGCGACTAACGCATCTTCTAAGGGCTGCCTCATGGTGGGTCCGGCCAGAATAGCTGGCCCCCTTTATTAGGGAGATAAAGGCAGCATTGGGTGGGTCTGGAGGGCTTCCTGACTCTCCTTAGATCTTAAGACACTTCCTAGCACATAAAGGCCACGAGAGTACCCTGTGATGGTGTGTGCCCGTGTGTGTACGCATTACGCCAGTGGTCTGCAGCTCTGGGGCGATCTGGCCAGCCTCCACCTACTTGGGGATTGAGGTCCAGGAATTCCCTTTGCACAGAACTTGTCTACAGTGTCCAGAACTCTCACCACTGCCTAGTGAGCGTGTCCTTTAGACCAGGTAGCCAGGAAGCCACTGTGGGAATCTGCCACACCAGATGTGAAGGCAACGAGGGCTGTGTTCCTGAGTTCTGGGACTTACTCTACAGCAAGCTCAGGGACCTCCCCAGCCCAGGGGCTCCTACGGGGCATGTGGTCAGGGCTCAATAACCAATGCAGCTCCTTCATTTTACAGTGGAGGAAATTGAGGCCCAGAGAGGGACAGGACTTGCCCAATGTCACACAGCTTGCCAGGCATAGAATTATAATGATTGTGTTTTAGAGAGAATATTGACTCTTAAAAAATTATCTGTCCCAATCTTCTCAATTGTTAAATGACAAAAATAAAGTTCACAACAAGTAAGATGTGCAACGTTTGGCGGATGGACATGCTTGAAGCTCTTACTCGGGGTGAGGGGTGGGTGGGGAGAGGGGCATGGGCAATATAAGTAACCTTAACACTTGTACCCCCATAAGATGCTAAAATAAAAAAAAAATAAATAAAGTTCAGGGCAGGGAAGGAGCGTCTCAGGGTCACAGAGCAGAGGAGAGGCCCCACCGGCACTGACCGCATGAGTTTGTGATTTGTCTACCTGGAAACGAGCAAACCATGGCCCCCACGCCAAATCTGGCTGGCCACGTCTTCACAAATAAAATTTTATTGGAACCCAGATGTGGCCATTCATTTAGATTGCCTTCATGCGCCAAGGGCAGGATTGAGTAGTCACAACAGAGACCATATGGCCCGCAAAGCTCAAAATATTTTCTATGCGGCCCTTTGCAGAAGAAGTTTGCCAACCCCTGGTCTAACCCACCGAGGTTTTTCCAAAGGCCTGGAGACGGCTGGCCATACTCCCAGAATCCCTCTCCTTTGGGGAGCAGAAAATCCATCCTATTGTCAGGTTGGGGGCTGACTGGAGCCCCCTCTCCACAGGGGTGGAGCTGTGCTCCAGGAGCGGGAGGGCGGGGAAGCTGAGCAAGGAGAAAGCCTCCCTCAGAGGGGAGCTGAGAGTCGCCGCTCACGCTTGGAGAGAGCCCAAGATAGCAAGGATGAGAAGAAAACCAACTCTTGTCATCTGTGATCGTGCGCCAGGTTCTGTTCCAAGGCCTTTTAATGTAGGACCGAACCTTCCTGGCAACCTGGTTATTTCACCATTCTACAGTTCGTGTCCCCACTTCATACACGAGAAATTGAAGCGTGGAAAGATGAAGTAACTCGCCAAACATAGTGGCTGTTGTGACCGGGATAGGAACCCAGGCAGGCTTACCCCAAAGCCCATGTCTGCCATCTCACCACGGGATCTGGGCGAAGGAGGCGTCTCATCTGCGTTAGGGGCCAAGCCCTGACCCTGCCGCTTCCTTCTTTGTCCTTTCCTCAGATGTTTGGTGACGGCCTGTCGTGCACAGGGCACTGTGGAGTTGAGTGTGTTAGCTTCTTTGGAAGAAGGACAGAGGAGGAACGAGAGAAACATCAGGTATCGAACCTGTGTCTGAGGAACCCACAGGCGTGGAGGGAAGGCGGCAGCTACATGATTAGTCGCTATCTAGGGTAGAAGATGGCAGTGTCAAAAGAGCAGCACAGGCTGGGCGTGGTGGCTCACGCCTGTAATCCTAGCCCTCAGGGAGGCTGAGGCGGGAGGATTGCTTGAGCTCAGGAGTTTGAGACCAGCCTGAGCAAGGGCAAGACCACGTCTCTACTAAAAATAGAAAAATTAGCCAGGTGTGGTGGTGAATGCCTGTAGTCCCAGCCACTTGGGAGGCTGAGGCAGGAGGATCACTTTAGCCCAGGAGCTTGAGGTTGCAGTGAGCTATGATGATGCCACTGTACTCAACCCTGGGCAACAGAGCAAGACCCTAGCCCTTAAAAAAAGAGAAGCACAGGTGAGATGCCAGGTAAATCAAGGTGCATCATATACTGGAATACTACATAGCCATTGAAATGTTGAGGACAGGGGCTCCAAATGCCAATGCCTGGAAGGGTGATGTGAACAGAAAAGCAAACCTCACTTGTGCAGACAACAAGGAGAGGTAGGACCAGTGGAGAACTGATGAGCAAGTTTCCCAGTGCTAGATTTTCAAATTCAGAATTTTCCAGCACCTCCATAAGCCAAGCAAACCTCTCTTAGGCCAGATCGGTTGTGACCTCCGTATCACGTTGACTAATATTTATTGACGTGAAGACATTCCATAATATATTGGTAAATGTAAAAAACAGGCCATGAAACAGTCAGATTAACATGTTTTGGGTTTTTTTTTTAATGTATATGACTATACAGAAATATACAGAGAAAGGGCAGGAAGGAATTACTCAAAATTTTAACCAGAGTTTTGGGGTTATTATTTTGCCCCTTTGTTTTTTTCTTCATTTTTTCCTTTTTGTGCAATAAACTTGTACTGCCTGCCTAAGCTTTTGTTTTTGTTCCCAAGTGTTTAGAAGAGAGCGTCATTATTCTATACTCTTTCCCAGTCCACCCCCACCACCTCCTCTAGGGACCCTCCCCCATCAGAGCCTTTCTTTTGCGGAGGTTCTTGTCATTTCCTGTGTACACCTGGCCTCCCACTGAAACAGACACTAGCATGTGCTTCCTGCGGGCCAGTGCTGCGTCTGATCCGTCTTTGGATTCCAGGCATCTAACCTGGACCTTAACGCATAGTATGGGGGGGCGGGGGGCTGAGGCCCCTGGAGTGAGGGGCAAGGACAGGCATCCCAGGCACAGTGGGTCACCCCATTTTCCTGGAGTGTGGGCTATCTGAATGAGAATAGACAGAAATCAAGTTGGAAAAGAGGGGGGCTCTAGGTCAGGGGCTGGAACGCCACACTTGGGAGCTGGGATGTTATTCCAGGGCCTGGGACAAGACTGGCTCTTCACTTTCAGAAGACAGCTCTGGTCCCAGCTCATCGTTCTTTTCGTCCCCCGCCCCCTCCTCATCAGAGGTTTTTTCCTGCCTTTCTGGCACTGGACACAGCGCTGGCTTCTGTCCTGAGCAGCGTGACCTACTGCCCATGAGTCAGGGGCTTGGCCATTCCTAAGTGACTAAGGCTGTCGCCTCCTGCCAGTTTCCTGTAACTGCCTGAGTAAAGACTCCATCTGAATCACTGTTTATTGTTTTTAGAATTTTTTCCCCCAACCCTCCAGTTTTTTTTAATATCAAGCGCCCCAGCCAGGCCAGTGGAGCTGAATGAGTGCTGAGGGACTACAGGACACACCCCACACCTACACACACAGGGACACAGAACCCCATTCTGCTTAGGGAGGCAAGACAGCCATAGCTACGGAGCCAGAAGACCCGAGTTCGAATCTTGCCTCTGTCCCTACTTGCTGTGCTCCCTTGGGCAAATCATGTCACCTCTCTGAACCTTTGTTTCCTTATGTATAAAATGGGAATAATAATGCTGATTTCAGAGGGTTGTTGTGACAGTGGGAGGTAAAGTCTCTGAAAGACCTGGCATATGGCATATGACAGGTATTCCAGGAATGGTAATTAATATAAAACACAACTCCTCAATTCAGGAACCAGCTCAGGGGAGAGAAGGGTAGGGGTCTCATGCCTTCTGCACATCTGTCATTTCAGAGAGGCAGAGCGATAATGGGCCTCCCAAAGCCTACACTTTAGGAATTTATTTCAGACTGTTGATAAATCACTTAGCTCTTTTATGAATAGCCAACATTTATTCAACACTTAATATGTGCCAGACAGTGTTCTAAGCATTTCACATTAAGTAATTAATTGAATCATCAGAAACTCCTTTGGGGTAGGTATTATCATTATCCCACTTCCAGATAGAGAAAGAAAGAGGCATAGAAGTTAACTCATTTGCTAATGAGAGACAGAGCCAAGGGTTTAACTCAAATGATCTAGCTTTAGGGGACAATGTCATGCACGGCAGTGAGATTTTCTTGGGGACATCCCCGGACCTGGCAGTCCTTCATAGGCTTTGTCCTAACTGGGTCATTATGAAGTAATGACAATGTGCCAGACACTGAACTATCATCAGTTTTCAGTTTAGTTTTCACAGCAGTTATAAAAGATGGGTTTGACTGTCCTCCTTTTACATATAGGGAAATCGAGGATTTGAATGGCATGGAAACACCCAAAGTCAGTTAGTGGTAGAGTCAGCATTTGAACCCAGGTCTCTGCACTTCTGGGGTGGTTGCGCTACTCTGTGTGAAGTAGCTGGCTGAGTTGGGATCAGGTTGACTTTGTCATTGGAAGACTATTGGCTTCATTATTTGGCATTTATGGCCCACTGGTCTGCCTAAATCCTCCTAATTAGGTGACAAGTCTGATAGAATCTAGCAACAGACTCCCCTTCGGGAAGAGCTCTTGGTCCTCACGCCAGTGGTCTGCAGCTGGGGGGGATTTGGCCAGCCTCCACCAACTTGGGGTTTGAGGTCCAATAATTCCCTTTGCACAGAACTTGTCTACGGCGTCCAGAACTCTCACCACTGCCTAGTGAGCATGTCCTTTAGACCAGGTAGCCAGGAAGCCACTGTGAGAATCTGCCAGTGGGCACATCCAAATGGGATTGCTGTGGGCATGGAGAGTGTCAGTGGCTAATAGCCTCAGGAGGCTGCATGGTTATTTTATATAGGAATTAGGACATTTCCACCTAAGGAAATATATGTGGGAGGGAATAGATAGATGTCAAGATTGTTGGGATAGCTTGTGCTAGCCACGTGGCCCTGACTGAGCAGCTCTGGGGGGTGGGGCAAGCCACAGAGTGGACTTCACCTTGAGGGGCTCCAGGGCTGCTGACTACCGCCAGAACCTCAGGCAGCCCCTTCCGCACAGGCAACATCCTCACCCCGTGGTAAGCCCTACACGTTGCACTGTTCACTATCTAAACTGAAGAGTAGGAATCTGGAAAGGCAAGAAAGAAAGACAAAGAAAGGGCTGGTAGTGATAATATTCTAACAATAATAGCTTCCATGTACTTATATGTGCCAAGTACTAGGCTAACCCTCTTACCTACATGCATTATCTCATATAATCCAACAATTATCCCCATTTAAAAGATGAGAACACTGAGCCTTAGAGAAGTCAGCAAACTGCCCAGAAAGAATTTACTAAGCACTGTGGGATCAGTATGCCAAGCACATCGTGAAGTTCTTTATATACATAGGCTCATAGACAAGGCCTAATTAGTCCCTGGGTGGGACCTAGGAGGCTGGTATTATTTTGCCCATTTTTTTTCAGATGAAAACACTGAGGTTCAGGGAAGTGAAGGTTTTCCCAAAATTGCACAGCTAGGACGAGGGAGGACTAGGTTCAAACCTAAGTTAATCTATGGATTGTCAACTGTGCTACTCCAGCTCTGGCTAGAAGTTAGATAATCTGGGTTTTAGTGGCTGCTTTGCTTCATGTATATAAAATGGGGGTGTTGAATTCAATGATTCTGAAGTTCCTTATAGTGCTAATATCTCTGATTCTCTGAGGAAGAGTAGCCTGGAGTTTGGGAAACCCTCAGTGCTCTAGGTCCTGGGCCCATGTAAGCCTGCTGAATGGGGAAGGCCAGGGAGAGAGGTCAGTTTCTCATTTCCTCTAAGCAGAGTGTCTGGGGCAGCAGAAAGCCTCATGGCAGCCGCTTAGGAAGGCAGGTCCGGTGATGTGTTTTCCTAAAAAAGAAAATGTTAGGCCGGGCGCGGTGGCTCACGCCTGTAATCCTAGCTCTCTGGGAGGCCGAGGTGGGTGGATCGTTTGAGCTCAGGAGTTCGAGACCAGCCTGAGCAAGAGCGAGACTCCATCTCTACTATAAAAAAAAAAAAAACAGAAGGAAAAT
>VSMD01059240.1:0-14275 GCA_008750895.1 Mirza zaza
CTCGGGAGGCTGAGGCAGGAGGATCGCTTGAGCCCAGGAGTTTGAGGTTGTTGTTAACTAGGCTGACGCCATGGCACTCTAGCCCGGGCAACAGAACGAGACTCTGTCGCTGAAAAAAACAAAAAAGGCCGGCTTTATTTTTTCCTGGACTTGTGTCTCCTCCTCAGGTTTGAATAGTGTGTTGACCCCAACACAGCTTCAAAGCTTTCTCAAGCTGGAGGAAGCTTCTGGGAGTGTACAGACATATTTCCGGGATTCATGAATCTGCAGGGGTGAGGATCCATGAGTCTGCCATGGGTTAAAGGTAGGAACTGACTTCTCATCCTTTTGTGTTTTTTTGTTAATTCTAAATGGGTTACTGAAGATACGAAGGAGGATTATGACCGGCACTCCTGGACTAGCTTGAAATGTCTCAAGGAAAACTAATTTTGTCATTGACTTTTCTTTTTTTTTTTTAGACAGAGTCTCACTTTGTTGCCTGGGCTAGAGTGCTGTGGCATCAGCCTAGCTCACAGCAACCTCAAACTCCTGGGCTCAAGCAATCCTTCTGCCTCAGCCTCCCGAATAGCTGGGACTACAGGCATGCACCACCATGCCTGGCTAATTTTTTCTATATATTTTTACTTGGCCAATTAATTTCTTTCTATGTTTAGTAGAGACGGGGGTCTCGCTCTTGCTCAGGCTGGTTTCGAACTCCTGACCTTGAGCAATCCGTCCGCCTCGGCCTCCCAGAGTGCTAGGATTACAGGCACGAGCCACCTCGCCCGGCCTCCCATCAGGTATTTACTTGAAATTTGCTTCAGATGATGACATTTGCTTATAAAAAATTTCTACACAGCTTTACCTTACAAACTTGGTGTGGCTACAAGCTTTTTGTGTAATTTCAGGTAAAATTCACATAACATAGAATTAGCCATTTTAAAGAGAATAATTCAATGTCATTTAACACATTTACAATGTTGGGCAATCATTACCTCTATTTAGTTCCAAAACATTATTATTACCCCAAAAGGAATCCGGTACCCATAAAGCAGTCACTCCCATTCTTCCCCCTTCCTTTTCCATCTCTAAGTCTCTATCTCTAATGTCTCTATTCTGGACATTTCATATAAATGGAATCATACAATAGGCGGTCTTTTGTGACTAGCTTCTTTCGCTTGGCATACTGTGTTTGAGGTTCATGTGTGCTATAGCGTGGGTCAGGACTTTATTCCTTTTTATGGCTGAATAATATTCCATTTATGGCTAGACCATATTTTGTTTGTCCATTCATCTATTGATAGACATTTGGGTTGTCTCCACCTTTTGGCTCTTGTGAATGGTGGAATAATAATACTGCTGTAAATAGTCATGTTTTTGTATGAACACCTGTTTTCAATTCTTTTGCATCCACCCAAGAGTGGAATTGCTGGATCACACGGTAATTCTGTTTAACCTTTTGAGGAGCTGCCAAGCTGTTTTCCACAGCAGCTGCACCGTTTTACATCCCCACCAGCAATGTATGAGGGTTCCAATTTCTCCACATCCTCACTGACACTTGTTATTTTCTGGTTTTTAAAATGTTTGTTTATTTATTTACGTAGAGCCATCCTTGTGGAGGTCACATGGAGTGGTATCTATTGATGCAAACGGCTTTTGGATTTGGCCGTGGTATGCTGCTTGTCTTTACATTGGAATCTCCTGGGTTTTTATTTATTTACTTTTTTAACAATCCCAATGACAGGCTGCACCTGGGCCAATTCCATCAGAGGCTAGGGGTGGGCCCAGGCCTCTGCAGCATGTTTTAAAGCTCCCCAGGTGATTACAGTGTGCAACTGAAATTGACATTCGCTGTGTCAAAGATCCCTAGCCCCTCTCACTTAACACTTTTTCATCAAAATTTTAAATAGTGTTTAAATAGCTGGGCGAGTCCTACATTCATCTGAAAAAATGGCGGGGGAGTGATCCAGATTTTTGTCAGCCATTCTAACCCTAATAGTTAATGCCAAGTTTTTAAGAGAGGAAGTGATTTCATCACAGCTGCACACAGGGGGCAGGGAGGCGAGATGTCTCCAAGGGTCCCAAGTGAACTGCTGAAAAAGCAAAAAGCAAAACAGTAAAACAAAAGGCTACTGGCTTTGATGGCCAGGGCAGCTGCTAAGGACTGCCAGCGCCCATCGGGTCCCCCCAAAGGAAAGTTGGGGACAGCAGCATAATGGGCGGCCTCGGGCTGGTTCTGACAGCCTGTGGATGTTTCTAGTCAGCACCCAGCTTCCCCTCCACTGCCATCACCACCACGTTCTCCTTTTTAACAGAGGGCTCTTTTCTGCTCTTGATTAGTAGGTAGTTACTGTTGCTAACTGTGCAGGGCGGTGTGGCTCTTTCTTTTCGTTTATAAATGCTCTGTTGCTGATGCCCAGCTTGGCATGACTGCTAATAAGCAAGTGGCCTTGAAGCCAGGGGCCTAGATTATAAAACTCAGTCAATGAGAATATGTTCCAGAATCCAAATAGGGACTCACAGCCCGGTTGGAGGTGTTTAAAGAGGCTTTTGATCCTTTGGTTCCTGTCCATGTCCTACCTTTAGCAGTTTTGCCAGTCTCATTTGAAAGTGAGTTTTGGAAAAGGGTAATACCTAACACTAAGTAGCATTTTGCTAAGTGGGTCACCACAGCTTTCACTCTAAGCTTTGACTTCATCTTATTGTCTATGTCAGGGGTCCTCAAACTTTTTAAACAGGGGGCCAGTTCACTGTCCCTCAGACCATTGGAGGGCCAGACTATAGTTTTAAAAAAACTATGAACAAATTCCTATGCACACTGCACATATCTTATTTTGAAGTAAAAAAACAAACGGTGGCTCACGCCTGTAATCCTAACACTCTGGGAGGCCCAGGTGGGCGAATCGCTCAAGGTCAGGAGTTTGAAACCATCCTGAGCAAGAGCGAGACCCCCGTCTCTACTATAAATAGAAAGAAATTAATTGGCCAACTAATATATATAGAAAGAAATTAGCCAGGCATGGTGGCGCATGCCTGTAGTCCCAGCTACTCGGGAGGCTGAGGCAGGAGGATTGCTTGAGCCTAGGAGTTTGAGGTTGCTGTGAGCTAGGCTGACACCATGGCACTCACTCTAGCCTGGGCAACAAAGTGAGACTCTGTCTCAAAAAAAAAAAAAAAAAAAAAACACCCGCATGTGGCCCGTTTGAGGATGCCTGGTCTATGTTATCACTGCACTCCGACCACACATTCCCAGGAGCACACTGGAGTTGAACAACCCCAGTTTTCTTCCCATTGCAGGGAGAACAGACACCATGGGAAAGGGGTGGGGGTGGATCTCAACAAGAGGGTGGGAGAAAGGACGACTTAGGGGATTTGTACCCATTTCAGGTTGTTTTGGGGTGCAGTTAAGGATGCTGGGTTTTGCTGTGGATTGAATGCTGCCAAGGTAATTCTGTGACTGGGTGTTTTAACAAATGTTCTCCAAAAGCAGGGAAAATTAGAGCCAGGCTACAGCTGTGGCTGGTAAAGAAGCAGTAGTCAGTCGTATTAGCCAGGATTGAGGGATGTTTGGTCACATTTGTGGTGTGGACAGGATTCATGTTTTGTCCGTGTTCAGGCATAATTACGGAGTGGTCTTGTTTTGGTCTTATTCTATCCTGGTCACAGAGTGGCTTCGTCTGATGTTGAAGTTCTGGGGAGCTGTTTCTGTTCAACAGGACACCCAGGCCCAGCTGTGAGTGCCCGGCCAGCTCTGCAAAAGCAGGGCTGCTGCTCTCTTTCTGAGTCCTCCCTTTTGGCTAAGAGCACTCAGGGGCAGGCCAGAGGATATGAATCCATAATATCCACATTTTCACTGTTGGCAGGATTTTGTTGGTCGGGAGGTTGTTTCAAGAATGCAGACTGTAGTTGGACTAGGGTAAGTCTCATTTCTCCTGTGTCATTTGTTGCAGGACAAGTTGCTGAATTCTCTTGATGTGACAACAGCCGTGCAGTAACATCTAAGACTTGGCACAGAATATACTGGTTGACTATAACATAATCAATTACCACAAACAAAATGATTATTAGTCCTGAAATAGGCCTTGAAGGCAGGAGCCCAGATTATAAAACTCAGTCAATGAGAATATGTTCCAGAATCCAAATAGGTACTCATAGCCCGGTTGGAGGTGTTTAAAGAGGCTTTTGAAACTTTGGTTCCTGTCCATGTCCTACCTTTAACAATCTTGCCAGGATTGCATTAATGGTAAGTAGGACATGCACTGGGAACATCTTTGCAATAACTCCTAACATTACCCAACAATGTTGGTTCCATGTTGAGGCACATTCATCTCTGATGCTCTGCTAACATTCATGGAGTATTTTTGTTAAACTCCACTTTCGTTAGGCCTATCTGATTAGCTAATGGCAAAGCACCGTGAAGTTTTTCATCTCCATTTATTTGGCACCTTGTGTGAAGCAAGGTGGGGCCCAAGTGCTGGGGATAGGGTTTCAAGCCTAAGCCCAAGCAACAGTCTGAGCCCAAGGGCCACCTGCACTGCTGGACACAAACTGCTGAGCGTGACCAGCTACATAATTTACAAGCCCAGTGCAACATAAAAACACAAGGCCCTTTATTTAAAAATGTTTAAGAATTTCAGGATGGCGACAACAGAGAATTAAACCAAGTGCAGGGCCCTTTTGTGTATGAGGCCCTATGTACAGGTTAAATGCCTGCGTGGCCCACCCTGGTGCTGAGCGGGAAGAGACACATCTCAGGCCAGTGGAGCCCTACTTCCCTTGCAGGACAACTCTATTCCCAGGGAGCTGACTCCAGAGGAATGGTAAGAATTGGAGAATATCCCAGGAAGAAAGAGGAGAGGCAGACTGACATAGACTGAAGGATGAGAATGAGAACCTGGATCCACAGAAGAAAGGAAGACACACAGAGCAACAAGCAAGTGGCGGTGAGTAGGCAAAAATTAATGTGGGTGCTAAAAAGATATCCAGTTCTTTATAGAGAAAGATCTGTTCTTCAACAGACCCTTGTTGAACACTTATGAAGACATTGCCCAGTTCTTGTACAAAGGTGAAGGACTCAGCAAAACAGCCATTACCTTGGGGAGAGATGAGTTTAATATCCAGGTTCTCTTTGCCTTTGTGGAGGTACACGGGTTCATTGATTTAAATTTTGTCTAGCCATCACAGCAATTCCTGTGGCCATGAGAGGCACAAAAGCCTGACAGGATGCTGGAAACATTTGCCCAGGGATATTGTCAGTGTAATAAAGGAGAATTTTAGTCCGCAGACATTTAGGATCTCTCCTTTGCCATCATCTTGTTGAACACTATAGCCATAACCCCAGCGTCAACAATAAGCCCACCGCGGAAAGGTCCCTCGCCAGGACAGAGGCACCAGCGGTGGAGGGGTCCTGCCAGAGGAGCAACTCCGCAATCTGCAGTTTCCCAACTCAACACTAACAACAACGGTATCCTCTTACTCACTTCTCCCCCGTTCCAATTTTGCGTGAAAACGTAGATAACTTAAATGCCCAGGAGCTTTTTATTCAGTCCTCAAATGCAAAGCAGACCCTTGCTAAAAATCATGGCAAGAATAATCCGAGTGGGTTTAAGCATTATTAAGAAAAAGACAGGCAGTACTTTTAGACTATACGGGGTGGATCCCAGCATTTTATTTTCCTGACTTGGCTAGGAAATACGAGGGGCCTTGGCTTGGGGAGAGGTATATGGGAAGTGCATGGGGTGGGCCCCCCGGAAGTCCTGCTGCGCTGTTTAAATCTAAGGTGACCTAACGGATGGCGGGAGCGTCCGCCCGAGCCTCGGCGCAGGGCGCGGCCATTGGTGACGCACGCCGGGGAGCACGGCGCCCACGTTTCCACCATTAGCGAGGCCTCACACCCGGCGCTCCAAGTTCGGGGCTGGAGGCGTCCCTGCTTCCTCCCTCCCGGAGGCGGGTCTGGCCCCGCCCCTGCGCCCCGGGTCGCTCCCGCGGCCCCTCCCACCTCCTAGGCTTGGCCTCCCCCGGCGCAGCGCACTCCCCGCCGGCCGCAGCCTGACACGCCGCGCGGCCCCCCAGTCTCCCGCGGTCGCCTCCCCCAGGCATGGCACAGGGCCTCGCCTCACTATGGCAGCAGCACGGCACAGCACGCTCGACTTCATGCTCGGCGCCAAAGGTGAGGGCGCCGGCCGCCACCTGCGCGGCCGCCCTC
The DNA here is from genome assembly GCA_008750895.1 of Mirza zaza. Lineage (NCBI taxonomy): Eukaryota > Metazoa > Chordata > Mammalia > Primates > Cheirogaleidae > Mirza > Mirza zaza. The sequence continues at coordinate 6,185 of VSMD01059240.1, forward strand.
GCTGCCCGGCGGGCTGGGGCTGAGACCGGGCGGGGCGCGCGCCGCGGGCCGAACAATGCGGGCGGCCCCGGGCTGCCGCGCCGAGCGCGCTGCGGAGCCTCGTGCATCGGCGGCCGGGCGGAGGCCGCTCTCCTGCCCGCATCGCGCTCGGTCCTGGCCGCTGCTCGGGGCCCCGAGGGGCCACTCCGGGTGCCCGCCGGCCGCGCCGCCCTTCCGGGCCCGGACCGCCCACCCGCGCCCCACGCGGGCTCGCAGCCTCTGCACCCCCGCCGGGGGTTCCCCTTCAGGTGGCGCGTCGCGGGCGGACCCCCCCGCCCCTCGGGGCGGGGGTGCAGGGGCCGCGTGGGGCGAGGCGTGACTCGCGCGGTGGGCCCGGGTGGGGGGCGTGCGGCACGCGGGGCTGCCCGCGCGACCTTTTCCTGTTCTCGCAGGCGGGTAAATTTCCCTCTTGGGGGCGGGGGTTTCCCCTCGTGGGGAGCTCGGGCCGGGGAAGGACCGCGGCCGCGCAGCGCTTGCAGCATTCTTAGCCGTCTGCGTAGGAGACGGATCCCCCGGAAAGGAACGGGGGCACGGGAAAAGGAAACGATTATTATTATTGGGGGTGGGGAGCTGTGCGGCCTGGGCGCGGGAATTATAACACCCCGAATCGGGGAGACTCAGAAGCCAGAAGTGGCCAGAACAGAGAGGGCTGGGGAAGTCGGGACTGGGTGCAGGAATTTTGAAGGGGAGGGATACTTCGTGGGCTTTTCTCTGGGTGCCTCTAACATGGGCGGGGGTTGGGGGGAGGAATAGAATCGCCTGTTCTTTTTCTGGAGGCTTTTGAACCTGTGACTGCTGCAGACTTGAATCTGCACTTCCCGTGCGTCCCACTTGGAGTGTCTCACCCGTACCCTGCTTTATCACTGTTGTCCGCGAATTGGATGGAGCTGCCTTTTCTGTGACCATTTCTAACAGTGACTTTCTCTTTCTGAACTCTGAATACTCGTTTTGCATTTTCTTCCTCAATGTAAAGGATCTCTGAAGGCACAAGATTTAATAAAAGGACTGAGGATTTGAAACCACAACTCGGGTTGAGTCTTGCTTTTTCTGATTGGCTCCACATGTGACCTTGAGTTTCTCTCTCAACCTTTTTGAGTCTCCCCTCTCCATAAAGGGAAGGACAATGCACAGCTCTTCGAGCTTTTTACTATTGAGGGAGTAGCTGTGAAACACCTTAGGGTTGTTGAGCAATGTCCAGTGTATTTGGGTGGTCAGAAGTGATCTGGAGAAAAGAAAGCGTTTTTAGTTCCCGCGTTTTTTAGTAGGATGGAGGGAAGGGAGACTGCTGGGGAGAATCTGGAGATGAGATGATGCGTGGGTGATGAAGTATAAGATAGTTAAGGTTTTGTTGAGTAATTACCCTAACAGCTTTAGGCTGAATGGCTAATGAAGGTTCTTCTAGCATACTGAATTTAGTGGTGAAGAGAGTGAGGCTTGAGGGGAAATAGTGGGTGAGTGTATCATTGTTGCCCAGCTGGTAAGAGGTGAGTCTGGGAAGTGTCCTTGGTGTGTCATGTGAACTCACCTGTATTTATTGTGCATGTGTTCTAGCCTTAAAGGAGGGTGATCTCAGCACGGGGCCCAAAGATTCTGGCACTTTCTGCAGCCCTTAAACCTCCTTCACCTGAATTCAGCTGTTGCCTCCTGAAATGCTTGCTCACACAATGGGCTGCTTCTGTTTGGTTGTGAAAGTGGGGAAAGACCATCATGTAATTGTATGAAGAAAAATTGAGAGGATTTTAATACTTTGGGCTGACCCGGGCCTGAGAGGGGGAGAGAACTCACTGGTGGGCAATATGGGAGGGAGGAGAAGAAACTGGTGGGTTCTAAGTTGGCAAGGTCTGGAAGTGGCATCAAAATGTGCAAAGGCGGGCGCGGTGGCTCACGCCTGTAATCCTAGCACTCTGGGAGGCCGAGGCGGGCGGATTGCTCAAGGTCAGGAGTTCAAAACCAGCCTGAGCGAGACGCCATCTCTACTATAAAAATAGAAAGAAATTAATTGGCCAACTAATATATATATATATAAAAAAAAAATTAGCCGGGCATGGTGGCGCATGCCTGTAGTCCCAGCTACTCGGGAGGCTGAGGCAGCAGGATTGCTTGAGCCCAGGAGTCTGAGGTTGCTGTGAGCTAGGCTGACGCCACGGCACTCACTCTAGCCTGGGCAACAAAGCGAGACTCTGTCTCAAAAAAAAAAAAAAAAAAATGTGCAAAGGGAAAGTAAAAAGATCGAGGATAAGAGGGTGTGTGTGTGTGTAGAGCAGAATAGAAGGTACTTAAGAGGGAAAGCTCAGACAGCTGTTAATATTTTAATTCTGTCATTCTTGAAGATGAGAATGCTTCAGGGTAAACAAACTGAAAGATATTAAGAGGGGTGTGTATATATATGCATGTATGTCAGATCTTGATTCCTTATAAAAGTGTTCTGTAAAAGAACTCTGATTCTTAACTGGATTCTCTCCCATCACTTCTTTTGGGGTGAAACATGCCACTCTTGCTGTCCTATCCACACTCAAAAAATAAAAGGGATCTGGCTAGATTGGGATCTTCTAAGTTTTTAGATTTCAGTAAGGGGGTACTTGGTGAAAAATCCACTTGTGAGGTCTCTAAAAGCACTTAATTGATGATAATGAGTCAAAAAGCATTACTCTTGGCATGGGAGTTTTGGATGTGACTCAAGGGTGAGTCAAATGCCTGTGAAGTCTAGATTCATGTTCTTCTCCCCACCTCCATTTGTCAGTAATCCTAATGTTCCAATTCCATGATGTGATTTTAGTGGAATTAAACTTAAACCACTTAGTTATTTTGTTGGGACTCCATATAACTTAGTTACCAATGCAAACCTAGCAGCCACCAGACCAAGAGCAGTTGTACAGTGGGGCCTAGTGAGTGCCTTCGTTCAGTGTTCTGGCTGATGAGGTAACTCAGAAAATTTTTATGTTTGTTTTTTTTTAAAAAGTCATCTTTGGTCATCTTGTAAATGAGATATTGGACTCTGAGGACTCTTGAGCCCAGAAAACATTTTGTGACTTAGCCCAAGGCCAAGAAGAATAAACCTGACTCATGTTTATATAGTTTATGGATCGCTGGGTTGGTGGAGGATGCGGATGCGTGGTTTGTTCCTAGTTGTAGATGCCAGGCAGGGTGCTGAGTATCCAGAGGTGAGTGAGTTGCCACAGCCTCTCCCTGTCCTGTTGGAGCAGACAAGTCTCTAGCTGGCCAGTCAGGCCTTGGGAACAGTCTAGCAATCCTTTCTATGTCTTTCTTCCTCTGGGCTAGGCACTTCTCTGAAGGCAGACCTACAAGGTCTGCATCTTGGACACTGCACTGCTATCGTACATGGTGGATGTTTGATAAATACTGATTAAATGGACCAAATTTATGTTGCAATAAAGGTGAAATGCTGGTTCACATCCATTCTGAGAGAGTGAGGCATACATTTACCTTTTAGAATTGTGAAGATGCATCCTGTGTTCAGAAACATGGCTGATGCTGTTTGGTCTGTCTTTGGACCATTGATATATGGCTTGTGTAGGGAAACCAAGTGACTCGTGTCGCTTAAATTCACAAATCAATTTTGTAACAAATCTTGTTTAATACATTAAGAATGGAAGACTGCTTAGGAATTATGGGCTTAGCAGAAAAAGTTTGGGGTAGGGGTCCTGTTGACCCTCATCAGGGAAGCCTATGGACCTCTTAAGAGCAAGACTGTTAAATAAGATAACCCAATTATTTAAAATACAACTTTCAAAAACCCCAAATGCATGATATTGTAATGTGCGCTTCTTTATTAACACGTTAAACAAGGTCTAGCAGCAAAGCTAACTTTCATAATGTTAAAGTAGAGCTGAGCAAAATTATTTCAGCTGTAATGTGATACGAAAAAATCTGATTTTATTTTATTTATTTTTGAGACAGAGTCACTCTGATGTCCGGGCTAGAGTACCTTGGCGTCAGCCTACTTCACAGCAATCTCAAACTCCTGGGCTCAAGTGATCCTCCTGCCTCAGCCTCCCAAGTAGCTGGGACTACAGGCATGCCTGGTTGATTTTTTTTGTATATATTTTTAGTTGGCCAATTAATCTGTTTCTATTTTTAGTAGAGATGAGGTCTCTTGCTCTGGTTGGTTTTGAACTCCTGACCTTGAGTGATCCTCCTGCCTTGGCCTCCCAAGTGCTAGGATTACAGGGGTGAGTCACCGGGCCCGGCCCCCAAATCTGATTTTATTGTGACTGTGGCCAGGTGTAGTAGATAATGTGTGGCTTTTGGCCTCTAAGCATAATTGAAACGCTAAATTTCACTTAGTGAAAATAGGGATGTATATATTTTTCCCCCCCACCCAAATTCACAGACTCCCTGAATTGCATCCATTGGCCCCTTGGGAGTCCTTGGACACCTCCCAAACCCACGTTCAACCCCTCCCCACCCCAGGCTGGAGAGAGAACTGGGACTGGGAGTTCTGTATGTTTCTATTGGGTGTAGTAGTTTTCCAGCCAAGGCCAGTGCCCTAGGCAAATGTCCTTGGTCCCTGTTCGGAATGTCTCTTTGTAATCTGTGAAAATGTAACAGTTGCAATTTACTGCCTCCAGGGCTAGGCTTTGGCCTAAAATCCTCACAACTAGCCTGTGGTAAGTCTTGTTATCCCCATTTTAAAGATGAATAAATAGGCCCAATTGAGGGTTTTGCCTTTTAACTGGTATAGCTGAAATTCAAAGCCTTGTTTGATTCCCATGCCTTTGCTGCTTCCACAACTCTGAAGCCTCTTAGTTTAAGGCAGTGATTCTCTACAGGCTTGATCCCTCCCATCCCAGGGTAAAATAGGGAACATTTGGCAATTCCTGGAGACATTTTTGGTTGTCACAACTGGGGAGGTGCTAAAACCATCTAGTGGGTAGAGGGCACGGATCCTGCTAGACACCCCACATTTCACAGGGCAACACCTCGACAACATTGACATCCCATGCCCGGCCTATTTTTTCTATATATATATTAGTTGGCCAATTAATTTCTGATTTTACAGTAGAGACGGGTCTCGCTCTTGCTCAGGCTGGTTTTGAACTCCTGACCTCGAGCAATCCCGCCTCTGTCTGCCTCCCAGAGTGTTAGGATTACAGGCTCGTGCCACCGCGCCTGGCCTGGAATTTGCAGTTTTAATCATCTTCCTCCCAGTAATTCTGATGGTGATTAAGAGAACCACTCTAGTAGTTTGCTCATTAAAAACAAAAAACCTTTGGCACACCCATCTCACCCCAACCCCCAGTCAGCCCAGTCATTAAGTCCTGTCTTTTCTACCTGCTGAGTGCTCTCAAAGCGCTGTTTACCTGTTTCCTGGCTTTAGTTTTTTGGCCACAATCCCCTTTTGTCTCTGTTTTTGGGAAGGGCTAGATCATTAGGAAGTCGGGAATCCCTGGCCCTTTTCCCATTTGAAAGTCCTTCCATGGGTTCCTGTTACATCGTGGATAAAGTCTCAACTTCGTATCAACGCTTACAAGATCCATTTCTACCCGGTTGTCTTGCCTCCCCCAACACACACCTGAGTTCCAGTACATTCCTTGTGCTTACAAGTAGCCAGGGAACACCTGGACTTTAACAGCTTTGGGGAAGATTTTGTATGTGCTTTATTAACGTCGGTGTTCTCTCATACGTTAATTATGTTTGGAAATATTTTAAGGACTGCTTGGGGGAAGTCACTTGTTGGAATCTGCCTGCCTTTGGCACGCTCTTTTGGTTTGTGATCTTTTTAAAAAATGACTTCCCCAACTCTGCAAAAGATAGTTAATTGCACAAAAGATACTTAATTGCACCGATCATGCTTTGTAAGACTCCAGGCTGAAAAATAACCTCACGGTACTGGGAATTAGTTTTGTGAGCTTGTCATTAAAAAATTGTATAAGCCATAATGATTCTTTTTAGAGTGTAGTTCCTAAGTTATACCTGTTTCCTTAAATCTATGTAGGTAGCATATGGAAAAATTAGTTTGTACTTTATATCAAGAAGCCTCATCTAGTTTTCATTGGGTAGTTCTCTATTTTAAATACTTTGGAGGGGATACCAGCTGTTTAAGAAACAGCTGATTTCACAATAAAAGCACTAAGAGCGACCTCCACCTTAGCTAACACAGGAGAGGTACTTTTTCTAGTAATCCAAAGCCCTGCATGAGACATTAGGGAGAGCGTTTCCCAGTTTAATAACCAATAGTCAATTTGTCTTGTGATTTTTTTTTTTTTTTTTTTTTTTTTAAAGGAGAGAACGTCGCTTTTGTTTTTGCAGTGGAGGAGTTACCAATTTGAAATCTTCTCATTCCTTCGGTATACAATTAAATCTACTGTATTTGAATTGGCAGTTGCTGGCCCTAGTTACCTTTTAAAAGACTGAAACACTGACCTCTAATAGCTTTGAAAAGTTAGAGCTTTTGGTTTTGGACTTGATACCTGGAAGATTTGGAATCAGGGGCTTTATAATTTGAATTGTGACTATCAGGGTTATACTTATCCTTCACAAGTAAGGATTAGTTATAAAGTTACTGGTGTCTGTTTAAAAACATTATCAATAAAGTTGTTATTGAGTTTCCTTTTTGGAGTTGTTGCATATTCCAGGTGTTTTAATCCACCATCTCACTGCGGTAGTAACGAAAGCCTGCTGGTGTGCACTGCGGCTCCAACCACCATTTCATGGTAGTTTAATTGCCGGCTCAGTTCTCTTGAAAAGCCGGGAAACCTCCTCAATTGAATCTGCAAACCAAGTATGTAAACTATGCACAAATGCTCTTTTAAAACCCTTACAACTAGGCACTTTTCCAGACCCCAGGAAAAACAACTCTGCAGCCCTAAGGTGCGGTGGGCCTGGATTTCATTAAATTGATACTGTCATCTGTGTTCCAGAAGGAGCCCACTGAGCTAGCTAGTGGTGATACTGGTGATTTATGTGCTAAGCCCCACACTCAAGAAGCTGGTAAGAGCCAGTAGCATGTTCTAGATTCCTGAACTGAGTTAACTGTGTGGGTATTTTACCATATACCTTGATTTCTTCCTCTCCATGAAGGTGCTAATGATACCAAAATCCCACACACTGTGTTGTTGGGTGGGATGTCCAATAAAATGTTTGGAAGAGTGTCAGATGATACATAAAATACTTAACACTAATTGCAGTACTTAGGGCTGGGTACTTTGAAATTGTTCCAGTGGATAAAGATGCTCAGTTAGGAAGAGGTGTGAATTTAACTTACTGAAAGATAAGGAAAGTTCTGCTGGCAAGAGAAGAGGCAGAAAATAATGGGTTGGCCTGTGATTTAAAGGTTGGTCTACTTTATTTAAAGGACTTCTCTAAGTTATTAATGCAGAATTTTATTTATTTTTTTGAGACAGACTCACTCTGTCACCCACGCTAGAGTATAGTGGGATCGTCATAACTCACTGCAACCTTAAATTTCTGGGCTCAAGTGCTCCTGCCTCAGCCTCCTGAGTAGCTGGGACTACAGGTGCATATCACCAGCTCATTTTACTATTTTTTGTGAAGATGGGGGTCTCACTCCTGAACAAGAGTTCAGGCTGATCTTGTTCAGGCTGATCTTGAACTCTTGGTCTCAAACAGTCCTCCCACCTCAGCCTCCCAAAATGCTGGTATTAAGATGTGAGCCAGGCCGGGCGCAGTGGCTCACGCCTGTAATCCTAGGCCTGTAATCCTAGCACTCTGGGAGGCCGAGGCAAGTGGATCACTCAAGGTCAGGAGTTCGAAACCAGCCTGAGCGAGAGCGAGACCCTGTCTCTACTATATATAGAAAGAAATTAATTAGCCAACTAATATATATAGAAAAAATTAGCCGGGCATGGTGGCACATGCCCGTAGTCCCAGCTTCTTGGGAGGCTGAGACAGAAGGATTGCTTGAGCCCAGGAGTTTGAGGTTGCCGTGAGCTAGGCTGATGCCATGGCACTCACTCTAGCCTGGGCAACAAAGCGAGACTCTGTCTCAAAAAAAAAAAAAGCCACTGTGCCTGGCCTAAAGCAGAATTTTAAAAGGACACTTTGATTTTTTTTTTTTTTTTTTTTTTTTTG
>VSMD01059240.1:14283-42707 GCA_008750895.1 Mirza zaza
TTTTTGAGACAGAGTCTCAATCTGTTGCCCAGGCTAGAGTGCCATAGTGTCAGCCTAGCTCACGGCAACCTCAAACTCCTGGGCTCCAGCAATCCTGCTGCCTCAGCCTCTCGAGTAGCTGGGACTACAGGCATGCGCCACCATGCCCGGCTGGTTTTTTTCTATATATATCAGTTGGCCAATTAATTACTTTTTATTTATAGTAGAGACGGGGTCTCGCTCTTGCTCAGGCTGGTTTTGAACTGACCTCGAGCAGTCTGCCTGCCTTGGCCTCCCAGAGTGCTAGGATTATAGGCATGAGCCACCGCGCCCGGCCCAGCTAATTTTTTGTATATATTTTTAGTTGGCCAATTAATTTGTTTCCAGTTTCAGTAGAGACAGGGTCTTGCTCTTGGTCAGGCTGGTTTCGAACTCCTGATCGTGATCCACCCGCCTCGGTCTCCCAGAGTGCTAGGGTTACAGGCGTGAGCCACTACGACCGGCCGGACACTTTGATTTTTAAGGTATCACATGTTTTTATTGCATGACTCCATTTTTCCATAGAATATAAATTTCTCCAGTGAGAAGCCTGAGCAATTTCTAGGACATTGCTATATTTAATACTGAATTCTCTTTTCCGAAAGGACTGAATCATAGTGGTCAAACAAGACTGCTGTGCCTGTGGGCATTCCAGATTTTTCTCTTGGTCTTAGAGGGGAATATGAAATACTTCTCAAATTTGGGTCAACAAAGACCACTTTATTCTTAGAGTGTAGGTTGAGCATCCCTAATTTGAAATCTGAAGTGCTCCAAAATCTGAAACTTCTTGAGCACTGATGTGACACTCAAAGGAAATGCTCATTGGAACATTTTGGATTTTCAGATTAGGGATACTCACTGGTAAGTATAATGCAAATGGCAATTCATGAAAGCAAAACGTGAAATAAAAAGATATAATGCAAATATTCCAAAATCTGGAAAAAATTGAAATCCAAGACACTTTTGGTCCCAAGCTTTTTGGATAAGAAATAGTCAACCTGTATTTTCAGGACTGGTGCTTTGGATCATACTTTGGGAAACAGTAGTGGTATAGGTTTTATAAATGGTTTAACGTTGAATCTTTGAACCTGTATAATGCTGCAGCTAAGTGGTGCAGTTGGTTCTGGGGTTTTGAGAAAGGGTCATGAGCCTGTCTGCCCAAGTAAGTGTTTGATGTTCCTACGTGGGGTTTGTCTAGTTTGGAGCAGGTGGCCTGGTGTTGGAGAGCCAAGAAAGAATTTACTGTCAACTCATATGAGGTGCAAGAAAATGATAGGACTTTTTAAAAAACATTTTGTGAATGTTAAATTGTTAGTGGAGTTTTTGTAACTTTTCTTTGAATAAAGGATCTGGCTTTACTTGAGAGGCTGCAGAAATTGTTCAAGTGTAGTGGTTTATGCATGTGTCTTTTTACATAACTTGTTTGAAAAGTTACTTATTTTAGACCAGAGGTCCTCAAACTTTTTAAACAGGGGGCCAGTTCACTGTCCCTTCGACCGTTGGAGGGCCGGACTATAGTTTAAAAATATGAACAAATTCCTATGCACGCTGCACATATCTTATTTTGAAGTAAAAAACCAAATGGGCAAAAACACCCGCATGTGGCCTGTGGGCCGTAGTTTGAGGATGCCTGTTTTAGACTGTGTTCAGGGGTAGGGAAACAGAAATTTAACTCTGTAATCCTATCACAAGTAGATAACCACTTTGATGTATGGGACAAATGGCTTATTCTTGTTGCACATATAACTAAGGAAGGCAACACAGTGTAATGATTAAAAGCAATGGATCTTGGAACCCAACTGCTTGGGTTTGAATCCTGGCTCCACTTAGTGGCTTTGTGACTTTAGGCAAGTTGTTAACCTCTCTGTGCCTTATTGAGCTAGCTGCACTTTCATTACCATTTGCGATAGCAGAGGTGAGAATAGACATCCTTGCCTTGTTCTGATCTTAGGGGAAAAGCACAGGTTTTTACCATTGTGTATTATGCTAGCTGTAGGTTTTTTGTAGCTATCCTTTATCAAGTTCCCCTCTATTCCTATTTTTCTGTGTGTTTTTATCGGTGTCAAATTTTGTCAGATTCTTTATCTGCATCAATTAATATGTCGTGATTTTTTTCTTAGTGTATTAATATGGTAAGTTGCATTGACTTTTTTTTTTGAATATTCGATCAGCATTGCATACCTGGAATAAATCCCACTTGGTTATAGTATGTGATTATTTTTCTATATTGCTGAATCCTGTTTGCTAAGGATTTTGTTAAGGATTTTTGTGTCTATGTTCGTAAGGGATATTGGCCTGCAGGTTTCTTTTTTTGGACTGCCTTTGTCTTGTTTTGGTGTTAGGATAATACTGGCTTTATAAAATTGGGAGGCCTTCCTTCCTCTTCTATTTTCTGGAAGAGATTATGTAGAATTGGTGTTAATTCTTACTTATTAAAGAATGAATGACAGAGTCTCGCTTTGTTGCCCAGGCAGGAGAGTGCAGTGGCATCATCATAGCTCACTGTAACCTTGAACTCCTGGGCACAAGCAATCCTCCTGCCTCAGCCTCCCAAGTAGCTGGGACTACTGTTGTGTGTCACCACGTCTGGCCGTATTCTTTAAATATTTGGTAGAATTCTCCAGTGAATCCATCTAGGCCTCAAAATCTTTTTTTTTTTTTGAGTTTTTAAATTACAAAATCAGTTTCCTTAATACTTGTAGAAATGTTCAGGTTATTGACCCATTTCTTTCTTGAGTTGTCAAATTTGTGTGTGTAGAGTTGTTTGTAGTATTCCCTTATTATCTTTGGTGCCTGCGGGGTCTGTGGTGATACCACCTGTTATTCTTAATATTGGCAATCTGTGTCATCTGTCAGTCTTGCTAGAGTTTGGCAATTTTATTGATCATTTCAAAGAAGTAGCTTTTTGCTTCACTGGATTTTTTTTTTTTTTTTTTTTTTTTTTTTTGAGACAGAGTCTCACTTTGTTGCCCAGGCTAGAGTGAGTGCCGTGGTGTCAGCCTAGCTCACAGCAACCTCAAACTCCTGGGCTCAAGCAATCCTCCTGCCTCAGCCTCCCAAGTAGCTGGGACTACAGGCATGTGCCACCATGCCCGGCTAATTTTTTGTATATATATATTTTTAGATGGCCACTTCATTTCTTTCTATTTTTATAGTAGAGACGGGGTCTCGCTCAGGCTGGTTTTGAACTCCTGACCTTGAGCGATCCTCCCGCCTCAGCCTCCCACAGTGCTAGGATTACAGGTGTGAGCCACCGCGCTAGGCTGGCGGATGCATGCCTTCTTAAGTCATCTCCTATTCTCTAACCTCAAACACCGTGAGTCCCTTCTTGATACTTTCTTCCTTGTCCTCTTTATGATGCTATTGTGCCTGGCTTCCCTTTACTTCTTTAACTTCTCCTTCCTATTGGGTTGTAGCACTCTCCCTCCTCCTCCCAGACTTTTTTGTGGGTCCTGATCTCTTTTCCTGATCCTCTGCCTTGGTTTCCTTCCACAACTCCTTGCCCTCCAGAAACACTGTCCTTAAGCTGATTGGGGGTGGGGAGCATATGCTAGTGTCATAGGATGCCTTATGTTGCTTGAAAGATTCCTTTCAGCAGAGGTCAAGTGACCTGCCTGTTAGGTTGTGGTTATGAAGACACCAAACAGTATTACCTTTCCCCCAAATGAAAGGGAGGCTTTAGCATAACCTCCCTGTCTGTGCCTTATTTTCTAAATTTGGTTAGACTCCCATGTGGGTTAAGTCAGAAGGGTGAGGACAGGACACCTGAGTCACTTGACTACTCTATACTCTAGCAAGGTGCTGCCCTCTCAGAGGCTGGCTGGTGAATCAGGCCTGGGGGCTCTCTCTCTACTTTTAAGACTCTGCTTTGGCCAGGTGTGCTGTAATCCTAGCACTCTGGGAGGCTGGGGGCGGGAGGATTGCTGGAGCTCAGGAGTTCAAGACCAGCAAGAGCGAGACCCCGTCTGTACTATAAATAGAAAGAAATTAGCCAAACAACTAAAGATGGAAAAAAGCCGGGCATGGTGGTGCATGCCTGTAGTCCCAGCTACTCGGGAGGCTGAGGCAGGAGGGGATAGCTTGAGCCCAGGAGTTTGAGGTTGCTGTGAGCTTGGCTGACGCCATGATACTCTAGCCTGGGCAACAGAGTGAGACTCTGTTTTTAAAAAAGAAAAAAGTCTCTGCCCCTCTTGTGGGGGGAAAAAAACGGGCTTACCAGGAAGGAAGGTGGGACATTGTTGAATTAGTGTTTAGTTTCTTAACCAAGGAGGGATTAAGATTGTGTCATAAATTAGATTTTTATAAACCCTACTTTAATTTCATAAGGAGATTGCCTCATGGAGGATGTAGATTATTGGTGTTATTTTAAAGTAGAGCAGTGGGCCCCTGCCCATTTTTTAGTAGGTGTTAGGGGAGGGTGACAGAGCTGGCCCTGTGGATCTGTGGGAAATGCCCATTTAACTGCTCTCCCTTGCAGTGGGACTGGGAAGGCAGGGCAGTGAAATAATTAGCAACACATTGACTTTATGCTATAAATTAGTGCATGGTGAGTTTTAAGAAATAGTCATTGTGGCCGGTACTCTATAAACATTCCCATATGGCTTTCCTTGCCTTAATGCACGTTTGCATGAAAAGAGGTTGGGTGTTAGTTGCTGATGTCGTATGGCTGTGAATCCACCCTCAGCAGGTCTTTTTTTCTCTCAGGAGTTAATTTTTCCTGGTTTGGTTGCTCTTCTCTGAACACCAGAAACTGTGCTCTAAAAATAAGCCCTCCAAATTGTTCAGACCATTGTCCGTTTCTGTATTTTGCAGCCACACCTCGCTGCTGTGATTGAGCCGAAGCGATTTAGTGGCAGGAAAGCTGCGTGGGAGCCGGGCACTGGCCGCCACACAGTGTCACTCAGACACTTGCTGTTTGTGGGGGGTGGGGACGGGTAGAGAAGACCACCCCTCACGGCTTCTTTACCTGCTGTGCGCTGCATCTGAGTTTGTGCCTAGTATGTGGCTTGTGGAGGAGGGGTAGAAGCCAACTTCTAGGACTTTCTGTCAGTTGCCTTGGTAACCTTGGAGTAAGTGGGAATCTGAAAGCTCAGCTTGTTTGTTTGGGTTTTTTGGGACAGCTTTATTGAGATACGATTCACATGCCATATAGTTCCCTTATTTAATGTGTATAATTCAGTGGTTTTCGGAATATTTGCAGAATTCTGTGTCCATCAGCATAGTCGGTTTTAGAACATTTTCATCATCTCAAAAAGAAACCTTTATACCCCTTAGCCATCATGCCTATTCCTCCTAGCCCCCTTCTTCCATTTTTCTCTGCCTCTGGCAATCACTAATCTGCTTTCTGTCTCTATGGATTTGCCTTTTCTGGACATTTCATATAAATGGAATTGTATAATATGTGGTTCTTTGTGACTGCCTTCTTTCACTTTGCATGTTTTCAAGGTCTGACCATGTTCTACACTTTTTTTTTTTTTTTAATTAGAGACGGGATCTTGTTCTTGCTCAGGCTGGTCTCAAACTCCTGAGCTCAAGTGATCCTGTTGCCTCAGCCTCCCAGAGTGCTAGGATTACAGGTGTGAGCCACTGTGCCTGGCCTGACCATGTTCTATGTAGCATGTATCAGTACTTCATTCCTTTTATGGCTGAATGACAATCTGTGGTATGGATGTACCACGTCTTGCTTATCCATTTATAACTTGATGGACATTTGGGTTGTTTCTACTTTTTGTCTTTTATGAGTCATGCCGCTCTGAATGTTTGTGTTGGCTTGGATTTTGTGTGATGAGATAAATCATTGTGCAGTTGTGCAAAAGGACTGAATTGGACGTGGGAATATAAAACCAAGCAGTCAAAGTAAGGCACGCCCAAGAAGCACCTGTTTGATCTTCACATTAATCTCTGGAAAACTCATTAGGCATCTGAATGTCAAGTCTCCTGATAGGCATACCCTTTTTTAAAATTAAAAAGTTGAAAAAATTTGAATATAACTTAAAACTTGCTACAAAATATGAAGGATTTTTCTATAGATCACTTGATTTCAGTGATCTGGACTTGCTGCCTGTCGATCTTCATGTTTTTGATGGACCTAGGCTATCCTGAGTGGGTTCGAAGGATGTTCTTTCTCCATCGGTTAGGTAGTGCTGAGCCACCAGCTTGGGTGACAGGGACTCCATGAGGGATGTTGTGCTCTTTTGTCATTCTTTTCAGAGGGGTTATGCGAGTGGTGTTGATGACTCCTAAATAGATATTTCTTTTTTAACTTGAGATATATAATTTACACAGAGTACATTTTAATGTACAGTTCTAAGTTTTAACCAGTGCATACAGTCATATAATCACCACCACTATCAAGATTAGAACATCTGAACGGGTTTTTATTTTCCTTTTTTTGAGACAGAGTCTCACTCTGTTACCTGAGCTAGAGTGCCACGGCGTCAGCCTAGCTCACAGCAACTTCAAACTCCTGGGCTCAAGTAATCCTCCTGTCTCAGCCTCCCAAGTAGCTGGGACTACAGGCACACGCCACCGCACTCGGCTAATTTTTTCTATTTTTAATTATTTGGCTAATTTCTTTCTATTTATAGTAGAGACGGGGTCTTGCTCTTGCTCAGGCTGGCCTCGAACTCCTGACCTTGAGCGATCTTCTCGCCTCGGCCTCCCAGAGTGCTAGGATTACAGGCGTGAGCCACCACGCCCGGCCTGAACGGGTTTTTAAAGCTACCTGAATGACTTCCAGCTTGATTGGAGTCCAGTTACCCTTTCTTCCTCTTAAGTTTAGGGGGTTTATCAAGAAAAACCAGAAAGCTGCTTTACATGTGAACCTGAGCCTGGCTCTTAGATTCTCGGACATTAGAGTCTGGGTTTTTGGGAAGAGGACACCTGCATTTATACTTCCATTTGCAGGGAGTTGCTGACCGGATCTGTTGCCGGCCAGCTTCTGGGCCATCTTCCCTCGGAGACGATGCAGATATCCCTTAAAGGAGCAGGCAGGAGGGGGGTGGGAATAAAGTGTGAGCGAGGGCATGGAACCCTGGAAATCTTGGTGGATTACGAGTGGCAGCACCTGCAGTTGGCTGGAGTAGTAGGTGGGCTGGAGACGAGGTCGAGCTGTGGGGCCTCATCACTTTGGCATGACGCAAAGATGGGAATGATTAACCATCCCTCGGAACCCGTGTGGGAGAGACCTAGGAGGCAAAGCAACGGACGGTAGGAGCTTGATAGTGAGGTGTGGAATTTCCAGCCTTCATAATTAAAAATACACTTGGCATGAAGAGAAATTCATCTCCTAGTTTCATAAGCCAGGTGTTACTTGAATGTGAGAGAGCTTGAAAGGAATGTGAAGGCAGATCTTCTGTTCCAACCCCCTCAACACAAGACACTTGGGATCGTGTGGCCTTCAGAAAGAGCCTGCACGCCATCCAGCGTACCTTTGGCCTGAGTTTTCTTAGCTGAACTTTTTGAAGTTGAAACAACAAGCTGAAGCCAAGGTTACAGTGGAGAGAGTCTAGAGTTGTTTTCTGGATATGTGAGAATTACATATTTCCTTAGGGCAGCCTTTAATTGAATTCAGTTGAAGGAGCATTTAGCCTCTCAAAGCTGAAGGAGGACCAGGAATATAACCGAAGCATGTATTTTTGCCTTTTTGCCAGGTCACATGGTGTCTTGGGTTGTTATTCAGCATGACTTCTTTGGGTGGTAAGGTTGGATCAGTATAGCAAATCTTTTTTTTTTTTTTTTTTTGAGACAGAGTCTCACTCTGTTGCCTGGGTTAGAATGCCATGGCGTCAGCCTAGCTCACAGCAACCTCAAACTCCTGAGTTCAAGCGATCCTTCTGCCTCAGCCTCCTGAGTAGCTGGGACTACATGTGTGCCCCATCATGCCCGGCTAATTTTTTCTAGATATTTTTAGTTGGCCAATTAATTTCTTTCTGTTTTAGTAGAGATAGGGTCTCGCTCTTGCTCAAGCTGGTTTCGAACTCCTGACCTCAAGTGATCCTCCCGCCTTGGCCTCCCAGAGTGCTAGGATTACAGGTGTGAGCCTATACTGGCGCCCGGCCAGGATAGCAGATCTTACACAGGGCTGCCCATAATACAGATCAATGATTAAATAGCAGTGTAAGACCATGAGGGATGGAGGGAACTAATATTGATTCTGGGTTCTGTTCAAGAACCCTATGAAGTAGTGTCTCCACTTGTCCTAATTTGAGGAAATTAGGTCTGTAAGTGCAAAGTGTCCTGGTCAACGAGTTTGGGTGGGGTAGAGAGGTTGTGGTGGGGGATTGTGGGAAAAGCTTGGAAAAGTGGATTATGGGCATCTGAGTGACTGGTGAGAGTAGGGAAGTCACAAGCCTGCTTTTGATCTCAGTCCTGTGATTGAAGTAGTGCAGTGGGCAGTTGCATGGGGAGCAGGTTCCAGCTGGATGATATAGATTTGGACTTCAGCCATCTGGAGCTGATCCTCAGGGTCAGAGGAATGATCTTCTCCAAGAAAGGCCTATAAATGGATCCCTGGGAAAAAAATGAGGCAGGGAGGTGAAACTTAGGCCTTGATTCTTTTTTCTCCCCCTTCCTGTCTTCCTTTCTTCTGGTATGGTGGTATATTTCGTTTGCACCAGCTGATTCATTTTAACTTACTGTTGAACAAACACAAAGCAGGCAGTGGTCTGGAAACGGGGACATTGCGTTGTTCAGTGGACAAAGGACACATTTTGCCCTGGGAGAGGTCACTATGTTTCTGAGTGGTAAGTTCTGAGTGATAACACTAGTTATAATATATCATTCTTGCCTGACCGTTGACTTGAATTTTCTTAGAACTTCTGCCAAACATTTTACTGGCTTAGTTTGGATTACCATGTCTCCTTGAAAGCGATATGGTTATCTCTTTTAGCTTTCAAATCTACTTGCAGATTTTCTGTGTTCCCAAATTTGGGTATGCTTTGATCAGGCTCATTTTCACCCATGTGTAGAGCATCTAGTAGTTCTCAAGAGATTGTGTTGCCTTTCTTGCACCCTTGGGGCAATTGGGGTATGGGTCTTTATTTTTGACAAGGGAAGCTGTTACTGATAATTAGTGGGTATGGCTGGGGTTGCCAAAGTCCTTTGAGGGACAGGACAGGCCTACCATACTGTCAACCTCACCCCCAATGTTGAGGGGCCCCTATAGAGGAGTCTGATTTGTTGGTCATTTTATAACTTCTGAACTAGACAGGTGTGAATGCTGAAATTTGAAATAATTGCAAAGCATTTTTTTTTTGTGGGGGAGGGCATGTGACATTACTTGTGGCTTCAGTTAGTAGAGAGTTTGAACTTTTTTCAGCCCTTCTGTTTTGTTGAGCATTTTATATTTAATATACCTTTTTGGTGATTTTGGTGTAGTCAGTATGAAGATGGGGGTTTTTCTTTTTTATTAGGTAGTTTAGATCAGTGGTTCTCAACCATGGCTGCACATTGGAATTTCCCAGGGAGCTTTTGAAAATACTGATGCCTGAGTCCCACTCTTAGAATTTTTATTTAATTGGTCTAGCTGCGTGGCATTGGAATTTTTAAAAACTCCCCAGGTAAGGCCGGGCGCGGTATCTCATGCCTATAATCTTAGCACTTTGGGAGGCCCAGGCAGGCGGATCATTTGAGCTCAGGATTTGAAGACCAGCTTGAGCAAGAGCAAGACCCCGTCTCTACCAAAAGAATAGAAAGAAACTAGCTGGACAACTAAAAATATATAGAAAAAATTAGCCAGACATGATGGCACATACCTGTAGTCCCAGCTACTCGGGAGGCTGAGGCAAGAGGATCGCCTGAGCCCAGGAGTTTGAGGTTGCTGTGAGCTAGGCTGACGCCACAGCACTCTAGCCCAGGCAACAGAGTGAGACTCTGTCTCAAAGCAAAAAAAAAAAAAACACAAAACAAAAACCAAAAACTCCCTAGGTAGTTATAATGCATAGCTAGGATTGAAAACAACTGGTCTGGATGTTCTGGAAACTCTGCAAAGATACGGTAATAAAGATCACAAATTCAGCCAAATAAAATAATTTTTCTTTTACCTGTAAAACATTTATTGAGCATCTGAGGTTAAGATCACTAAGTGAGCCACCTCGGTAAGCTTAGCAGACCTTGTGGCTTTGGCTTGTAGTTTTCACTTACCAAGTAGTTTTCAGCTCCAGTTCCCCTTTCTGGAGTCTTCCCAAGGGCTAGGAGCAGACTGAGTGATTGGGGGGGGGGGGCAGGGAGGATCAGGAGGAAGGTGAGTATGAAGTGAGGTGACACTGGGCAGAACAGCGTTGTCCCCACAATGCCTTACAGACACCTTTCCTGGCACGGCCAGCATACTCAGATGCCCACAGGAACCAAACTGGGCATGTAGGTGAATGAACTACCAGAAATAATTCAGACATGGCCTGTTTTTACTG
The DNA here is from genome assembly GCA_008750895.1 of Mirza zaza. Taxonomy (NCBI): domain Eukaryota; kingdom Metazoa; phylum Chordata; class Mammalia; order Primates; family Cheirogaleidae; genus Mirza; species Mirza zaza. Next base: position 24,711 of record VSMD01059240.1, read on the forward strand.
CACTGGTGGTGGTGGGGGAGCCCCATAGTGTGGAAACAAGTAACACTTCCAATTGAGTTTCTTTTGTAAAGTTTTTTGTTTACTTTGAAACCTGGCCGGAGGGCTTTCTTTATCCCACACGGTGCCTTTCCACTAATTGTGCTAGTTAGGAAAAGGAGATGGCCGCCATGCTGGGCTTGGCCAGCAGTCAAGGCCTTTGCGAAGAACAAAGACACCCCCTTCCCCTGGCCCAAGGGATGGAGTTCACCCCAGCTCAGTCCCCAGGCCAGAGTCCTTGTTCACTGCACAGCCTGGTCAATCACACACAGGGTGGTCCTGCCTGGATTGTTCCTTCACCAGCATGGGGGATTTGTGTTCTGTTTCGTAATGTGCCAACAGAACCCAGTCTTTGAGGCAGTTTACCCAGAGTGATGACTTGTTTTATACGCTTTCAAAACAGAAAACATCTGTTCTAGCCAAGGAGGGATTGCGTAATTTCACAGTGGCTTTCATATTCAGGGTAAGTTCTGCCGGGCCGGGCACACTCAGTCACCTCCACAGTGGGCTGACCCACCATTGCTTCGGTGACAAACACAAAGTGAACGAGGTTAGTTCGTTTTTATCAAGTTTGAAATCAGAATTTGTGTTTTTTAAAGGGAAGTGGAATTCAGTGTTAAACACCACAGTTCTGGGGATATAATTCAGGCCTTTTAATTTCCTGAAACCAATTTCAGAATAGCACAGCAAGCTAGATTATTTTCTGCCAAATGACTTTCCCAAAGGCACAGTTTTGTTAGGAATGACTGAGAACTTAATGATTCATCGGGCCGCTGCTGCTGTTCATAGATGCTTGTGTTGCCACAGGGGTGTGATGTGGATTGCAGTAGTGTCTCCCTGATGTGGCACTTTCTCCTGGAAGCTTGTTCATTTTGCCTATCCATAGGGCTCTACTGCCCTGACATTCTCTGGCCCTACCCAGGTCCTCTTCTCTCTCAGTGGGCTTCAGCTGCATCCTTACTTTGGCTTGCTGGGTGCTGTGCTGCATTCTGAGGGGGAAGAAACGCCTTTGCGGGTGAATACCTGTTGGTTACTTTTTTGGGGGCGGGGTTCCTCTAATTTTCAGGGCTGGTTTTTTTTTTTTTGAGACAGAGTCTCACTCTGTTGCCCAAGCTAGAGTGAGTGCCGTGGCGTCAGCCTAACTCACAGCAACCTCAAACTCTTGGGCTCAAGCAATCCTGCTGCCTCAGCCTCCCGAGTAGCTGGGACTACAGGCATGTGCCACCATGCCCGGCTAATTTTTTCTGTATATATTAGTTGGCCAATTAATTTCTTTCTATTTTTAGTAGAGACGGGGTCTCGCTCTTGCTCAGGCTGGTTTCGAACTCCTGACCTCAAGCGATCCACCCAGCTCGGCCTCCCAGAGTTCTAGGATTACAGGCGTGAGCCACCGCACCCGGCCTCTCAGGGCTGTTTGAAGTCCCTTGCTTTCTTTTTCCCTTCACACAATTGCTAGTACCAGATAGGTTTCTGGGCTGTGGCCCATTTGATTTCCACCCACTCTCGTTTAAGGGTTTGGAGGTACACTCTGCCATCTAGTTTTGTTCTAAATGTTATCTGAGTTTTGCTTGGGCTGTCCTAATGGCTGTGTGTGGTGATTCCAAAGATTAAATTATGGTTTCACTGCCATTTTTACTATTCCATTTGCTGTTGTTAAAGTTGAAAATTTGAATTTTTGGTGGGTGCATTAGCTTGCTAGGGCTGCTGTAACAAAAGTGCTACAAATTGGATGGCTTAAAATGGCAGAAATTTGTTCCCTCACAGTTCTGGAGGCCCAGAAGTTCAAGATCAAGGCGTGGCAGGGTCATGCTTCCCCAGAAGGCTCTAGGGGAGAATCAGTCCTTGCCTTTAAGGCGGGCTCCTGGCTTTCCTTATCACTCCAGCCTCTGCCACCATCTTCGTATCACCTGCCCCTTTTTCTCCCTGTGTCTTCTCTTCTGTCTCTTGTAAGGGCACTTGTCATTGGGTTGGGGTCCACCTAGATAATCCAGATGCTCTCATTGTGAGATCCTTAACTTAGTTACATCTACAAAGGCCCTTTCTCCAAAAAAGTCACACTCCCAGCTTCTGGAGGTTAGGATGTGGACGTATCTTTTTGGAGGCCACCATTCTACCAATACAGTTGGAAAGGATGAAATCTTCTGATTTTTAAATAGCAACTAATTTATACTTTTAAACAGTGTGTGCAGGCCCCCATAAGACACATCTGCTATCCAATTTAGCCTCTGACCCCTGTTTGTGGCCTTCATTCTTACTGTGTGCTGGAACGGTCTTGGACACAGTTCTCTTGGACACAGTTCCAGAAGTCACTGGAGATAGACTCTCTATGGCATAGTGACAAAATCCTTAATTTCCCATCTGCAGGTTCACCAGTACTTATGAATCGTACTACTTACGAATTGTTCCTGGCAGGAATTCTGATGTAATTGTCTGGGGAAACTGCACTGCAGTCAGCTGTGAATTTTTTTTTTTCTTCTTCTTCTTTTGCCTCTGTTCAGGTCACAGGGATGCTTCTTTGTTTTGACGCTTTCCAGGCTATGTTGTTTTTTTCCTTCACAGGGGAGCCAGCCTGCAGAGGGCTGGCAGCTGATAGATAAAGAGTAATTCCTCTTGTCACGTTGTGGTTCTTCATTTTGCCTTTTATCGGGGAATGCCTCCTTCATAGATAGAACTACAGAAGAACAACTGCATTGTGTCCTTCTAAGTATCGTGATGTTGGGTGTTCTTGAAGGTTTTGGCTTCAAGTGAACCTACAGAGATTAATGTGTTTTTTGTAACCTTGACCTTAGTCCTATCTGGGGGACACTGAGCTCTACCTTTGAGAGGGGTGGGGCGGGCAGAATAGGAGATGGGAGGATTGGCTTTGGGACCATGTGGGTGGGGGTGGCAGTAGGGAAATAGACAACCCAGCAGATTGTCCAGTTTCTACCATTTAGAACTGTGTTACTGAACATAACTATCTTTTTTCCTTCCTCAAAGCAATACATCCATTTTGTAAAATACCTGGGAAATCAAAGGTTTTCAAGTCTTTATAATACCCATCAGCAGTGGATGGTAATCCGCTTTCTAGTACTGTGTATCCTCACTAATTTATCTAGCCTGAAGTAGAATCTCATTTATTGTGTGTGCATTTATTTGCATTTCTTTGATTTCTGGTTGGGCTGAGTATTCTGATACGCTGTCTCCAGTTAGGCCGAACAGCTGTCTGCATCCTTGGCACAAGCTATGCTTGGTCATTTTTTGTGCTTTTATTGTGTAAACCCGGTGAGCTGTGTAGCCTGTCCTTGCCGGGTGCAGAATGTTTATAGCTCATGATAGAGGGGGTGGGGTAAGCGATACCAGCAACTTGTTCAGGTTTTCTCGTAAGGTTCAGTTGTCAGACCCTGCCTCCTTGGCTTTCCTTCTGGCCATTTCTTCCTGACCGACTTGTCTTCTCTCTCTTGTTCTAGCTGATGGCGAGACCATTCTAAAAGGCCTCCAGTCCATTTTCCAGGAGCAGGGGATGGTGGAGTCGGTGCATACCTGGCAGGACCACGGCTATTTAGCAACCTACACAAACAAAAATGGCAGGTGAGGCAGCCTTGAGTGCTCTTCTTCAGATGGGGGAAGAACACGTGGGGGGGGGGCAGAGGGTGACGGGTGGCATTGAGGTATTTGTTTTCTTCTTTGACACCTTCTAGGAGCGGGCTGGAACTCAGTGCTTCTCTCCTAGCTGCACATTCGAATCTCTTTACTGGGAGAGCTTCCACAGAATGCCCATGTCCAGCCACTGCCCCCAGAGATTGAGGCCACTGGGCCCAGACATATGTATTTCTCCAAAGCCCCTGTGATTCTGCGTTGCCAGGATCAAGAACCCTTGGCAGCATAAGCAATGTGAGATGGCAGGCAACGATCCAGAGTTGGTTGTGACACAGATTGCTGGAGTCCCACCCCAAGAGTTTCTGATGCAGTAGGTCTGGGGCAGGGCCCTGGGTCACATTTCTTTTTTTTTTTTGAGACAGAGTCTCGCTTTGTTGCCCAGGCTAGAGTGAGTGCCGTGGCGTCAGCCTAGCTCACAGCAACCTCAAACTCCTGGGCTCAAGCGATCCTGCTGCCTCAGCCTCCCGAGTAGCTGGGACTACAGGCATGCGCCACCATGCCCGGCTAATTTTTTGTATATATATTAGTTGGCCAATTAATTTCTTTCTATTTATAGTAGAGACGGGGTCTCGCTCTCGCTCAGGCTGGTTTCGAACTCCTGACCTCGAGCAATCCACCCGCCTCAGCCTCCCAGAGTGCTAGGATCATAGGCGTGAGCCACCTCGCCCGGCCCACATTTACTTTCAAGTATGTATTCACTACAAAAGTCTATATAGTCTTTTTATTATTATTATTTTTTGAGACAGAGTCTCACTTTGTTGCCCAGGCTAGAGTGAATGCTGTGGCGTCAGCCTAGCTCACAGCAACCTCAAACTCCTGGGCTCAAGCGATCCTCTTGCCTCAGCCTCCCAAGTAGCTGGGACTACAGGCATGCGCCACCATGCCCGGCTAATGTTTTCTAGACTCTGTCTCAAAAAAAGAAAGTAAGTAAATGTGTTCTGAGAGTAGAAAGAAAGCCTAAACTAAGAAATGACTGATAACAGAAGAAGCCAGCGCATTGAGCTCTTTGTAGTTTCTTAAATCTAGGTTTGTATTTTATGTAAACTGGCTTAGTATGTCAAACTATTAAGATTCTTAGTAATTGGCACTGTTAACTTAAAAATGTTAATTGGGCCGGGCGTGGTGGCTCATGCCTATAAACCTAGCACTCTGGGAGGCCGAGGCAGGAGGATCACTCAAGGTCAGGAGTTTGAAACCAGCCTGAGCAAGAGCGAGACCCCATCTCTACTAAAAATGGAAACAAAATATATAGAATAAATTAGCCCGGGCATGGTGGCGCGTGCCTGTATTCCCAGCTACTCGGGAGGCTGAGGCAATAGGATTGCTTGGGCCCAGGAGTTTGAGGTTGCTGTGAGCTAGGCTGACGCCAAGGCATTAACTCTAGCCTGGGCAACAGTGAGACTCTGTCTCAAAAAAAAAAAAAAAATGTTAACTGGATATTTTCAATGGCTTTCATTCTCTTAATGTCCTACTTTCTCTCCCTTCGTTTCTCTATTAAAAGAAAAAAAACCACCTTCCCAATCTTTCAGAGGCCTGTAGGACAGTGCTGTGAGATGAGGGAACCTTCTATTTTTTGAGCCCACCTTACCTTCCATTATTCTCTTTATATGCCTACATGGCCCACCCCTGTGGCATTAATTGGTGTTTTCTATCCTCATACCTCTCCAAGACATTCCAGTCCCTTCTTCCCCAAGCCCAGACTTGTATTTCTAACTCTGTAGCAAACTTCCCTATGTGTGTTTAGCAGATGCCTCCAATGCGTCGAAAGTGAATATTTCTTCATTAAGGGAGACCCAAATCAACACCACCACCAAACCCTCCTCTGCCCTTCGTCCTTCACCATGCTCTGGCCCAATTGATGGAGAGTGTTCTGGAAGCAGAGGTGCTGCAGCTCTCCTAGAGCCCCTGGCTCCTGCAGGCTTGCACTCAGCCCTTCTCTGTCCCTGCCACCTCTCTTTACTGTGGTCCATCCTTTGGTAGAACTCATCACTCTGCCACCTCAGTAGGTGACTTCTCCAGTCCCAGATGAGTAGCTGCATCTGTCATTAGCTCCTAAAGGTCTTTATAGCCGGGCCCTGCTTACCCCTCTACTGAAGGTCTTTAATACCATAGACACGGATTCCAGTTGTACAGAGGACTTAGAATTCTTCCCAGAAGGGGGTTTTTGAGTGACAAGAGCTATTCATACTTGGAAATTGCTTCTCAAAGCAAAAAAAATAAAATCAACATACTTAGTTAACAAACTTATTTTCTTTGCCTGAGCTAGAGTGCTGTGATGTCAGCGTAGCTCACAGCAACCTCAAACTCCTGGGCTCAAGCGATCCTCCTGCCTCAGCCTCCTGAGTTGCTGGGACTACAGGCATGCGCCACCATGCCCGGCTAATTTTTTCTCTATATATTTTTAGTTGGCCAATTAATTTCTTTCTATTTTTAGAAGAGACAGGGTCTCACTCTTGCTCAGGCTGGTCTCGAACTCCTGAGCCCAAAGATCCACCCGCATCGGCCTCTCAGAGTGCTAGGATTACAGATGTGAACCCCTGTGCTTGGCCAAAAATTTATTTTCTACATTGATCTTCCACCTCTCACTTGGTCAACTGGAACCTATCCTGAGGTGCCTCTCCTGAAACCTCATTTGTCCTACCCATACTAGGCTTAGTGGGGGAGGTCACAGCTCCACAGCCTGTTTATGGCTTGGCTTCTCCCAGTTAATGGTCCTTTTGTGATGCTGAGTAGCCTGGCCCTGGTCCTTAGCCACCTTTTTTTAGCTTCTCCGTTTCCCCCCCACCTGGCACTCTTGTTTTTCTTTATTTCTGCTTTTAATCCCTAGGAGCTCCTTGCTATTCTTGAGTTTGCTCCTTGACCCCAACTTCCTGCATTCTGTGTTCATACTGGAACCACCCAAGTGGTTAAGCAGTGGCATTTCTTTTTTTCTCTCTCTCTCTTTTTTTTTTTTGCCCGGAAACACAGACTATAGACTGAGAATGTGTCGCCAGGGGTGGCATTTCTCTGTCCTTTACTCCAGGCCTCTCTCTTCTTTTGCTGCTGGCGGTGATGGAGGGGGAAAGAAAGATTATCTACTTCTTCAAGTGTAGATGAGTTTGTGGTATCTGGGCCTGAACTTGATTTTGAGGCCATTTAATGGCTGAAGGTAAAAAAAAAAAATAACTAGTTTTATTTATTTATTTTTATTTTTAAATTTCATTTATTTTTCTAAACATTTTTAAAAAATTAATAAAATTTCTTTTTTTACATTAAGATATTCACACGGAATAGTTTTATTTATTTTTAAATCCAGGCACACACCCTGCTTGTATTCTCTGAACAGAATTCATTGTCTAATTTAGTGTTTTTCAAATCTTTCTTTAACCACAAGTTATAGTACAAAGTAGTCTTATAACCCTGGAAATACACATCTGTGTATATGCAGTATAAATACATGCATATAATTGAAACAAGTTGTATCAAACACATTTTGATTGCATGCGATACACTCAAATATATTTATTTCATAAAAAGGGCTGATGAGATCCACTAAATTAGAGAGGTCAAGAGACTTTCTGTAAGGAGCTGCATACAGTCACTGTCACATTCCTTTTTTTAAAAAACAAATGTAAAAATATAAGCCATTTTTAGCCTGCAGACTTTACAAAAGCCTGCTGTGGGCGGGATTGGATTTGCAGGCTGTAGGGCTGGAGTTTGCCACTCCCCCACCCCCTACTAAATTAATTTACCCACTGCTGCCTTGCATTGGGGTCAGGGGGAATAGCTCTGGTTTGAACTCCGAAGATTAATTGGGAGAACCCAGTTTGTCTTCTCCACCCTCCCTTCTTTTTAAACCTGGCAGAATCACTTTGGGGAACTTTTAAAAAAAAATCATATTCACAGAACCGCTACTGAATCAATTTCTGGGCCCGAGAACCCGTTTTGAAAACCCTAGCATTTGGTGACGTCCTTTAAATCTTCCATAAATGATTGGCAGCCTCTTCCACTAAGAAGAGGCCCCAATAAGAAAGCAAAAGGATTAACTGTAATTTAGAGAAATAACAGGCAGTGGTCTTTTTTTCTTAATGGGGGTGGCATCTTTTTTCTTTTGAGTGCAGTGATATAATGCCTAACCTTAAAATTATTCTTTCCTTTGTAGCTTTGCCAATTTGAGAATTTACCCACACGGATTGGTGTTACTGGACCTTCAAAGTTATGACAGCGATGCACAGAGCAAGGAAGAAATTGACACGGTCAGTTTTTCATTGTTATTTACTCAAGTGTTTAAGAATCATAATGTCCACTTCGCTTAATGACATTAAAATTGTTTTCTCTTCATTGCTGACTTCCCAGTTAATTTTAAACTTTCCTCCCTCCAGATAAGTGGTTTTAGAAGAGTAGTAGTTGTTCCTCATTTGTTTTTAGGAGCCCGGCTGTCAGCTTTCCCTTTTAATTGCCTGAGTATGAGTAATGATTTTACTTTCCACTGGAGAGAATATATAAAAGCTTTACCCAGGATTTTAGAGGGACAGCACCCTTTAGACTTCCCCTCTTCTGTTGTTGTGTTGCTGAGACTAAGGTTAGGTCAGCACCATGAGGGATGGTTGGCGTGGGAGGGTGGGATTGGGCCAGGCCTGGAGGCTGCTGTAGAGATGAGTGGGACAGGTGTATGTGTCATACACCTGTCAGTACAGCCTCAGTCTTCTGGTCTGTAATTTAGCTGTTCCATGTAACTCAATCTATAAGCTCATTCATTTCTTTTAATTGTAGCTTCTGAACAAAGTTGAAGAAAGAATGAAAGAATTGAACCAGGACAGTACTGGGCGGGTGAAGCGGTAAGTCTACTCTTGAATGTCCTCTTTTTTATTGATTGATTGGTTGATTGAGACAGAGCCCAGGCTAGAGTGCAGTGGCATCAGCCTAGCCCACAGCAACCTCAAACTCCTGGGCTCAGGCGATCCTTCTGCCTCAGCCTCCCGAGTAGCTGGGACTATAGGCATGCGCTGGGTAATTTTTTCTATATATATTTTTAGTTGTCCAACTAATTTCTTTCTATTTTTTTAGTAGAGATGGGGTCTCGCTCTTGCTCAGGCTGGTCTCGAACTCCTGAGCTCAAACGATCCTCCTGCCTCGGCCTCCCAGAGTGCTAGGATTACAGGTGTGAGCCACCATGCTCTGCCTGAATGTCCTCTTATATTTGTTTAATTGGTAAAATAGTATGGCAGTGTTGTCCGCAGTAATGTCTACTTAAGATGTGGAAAAGATCAAAATCAGCATGTGCTTCTCACAACACAGTGAACTACTGGGCCCCTCACACCGAAACAAGACACAATGTATGAACACACACACAGAAATGCTGGGTAAAATGAAACAAAGGCACAAGGGAGATAGGGAGTGACGTCAAGGAGTTGGAACTGTATAAAGTGGAGACCTAGTAGATAAGATAGGGCTGTTGCCTCAGTCAAAGGGAGGCTAGAAAACTCCTGACCCCCAATCCCTTCAGGAAGGAGAAAAGGACACTTTTCTGTGCTCAGGTTTCTGGGCCTCAGAGTAGAATTAAGCAATTTTAGAACACTTCTGACAGGATAGGGTGAAAAAATTTGCTTCAAGGCTTTCAAGTAAGAAAACTTTCCGAGGTACTAAGAATTGAGAGGCCCGCCCTATCTACCTTGAGCTGCCATAGGTAGATTATTTTCAAATGATAATGAAGAAAATGAAGCTTTCCCTGTCTAGTAGGGTAGCCACTAACCACACATGGCTATTTAAACTAATTAAAAAATTCAGTTCCTCAGTTGCATTAGCCTCATGTTGATAGCTAGTGAGTGGCTAGTGACGACCATATTGGACATTACAAATATTGAACATTTTCATCATGGAAGAAAGTTCTGTTTGACAGCACTGAAGTTTGCCAGTGGTGTCAGATTTTGAAAGAACTTTGATAGAAGGTTGCAGTTTTAGCATTTGCTCGAGGGAACAGGGTCTGATATGTCATGGGATTTAACAAGTGCTTGGGATACACAGCACATGTTGCAGGGCAATTTACTCTTGCCCTGCCTTGATGGCTTCTCATTAGGCCCTAAGGCATAGGAGGCCTGTCCCTTGTTCATAAAGTTAATGTCATAGATGCAGAGACAGACACAGAGGGACTTTACCAGGATGGAGCAACCAGAATATAGTCCATGGCACTTTCTAGAAGAGGGAATCCTTACTGGCAAGAGCTAGGATGTTTAAGTACTTAATGACTCACCCTGCTAAATTTGATCAGCCCATAGGAAAGCTCCAGGGCAGATGTAAGATAACAAGGTAATTACTTAACCTACTATAGGTAGAAAGGAAAGCAGGAAGCTTAAAGTGAAAAGAAAGTGACACACTGCAGAACTTGCTCTCTCTTTTGAGATCTGTCAGAGCACCTAGACTCTCTTACCCGAGATTCAAGCTCAGTTTAGGGGCCTCAAGCCATGTGTCTCCCCCTTTCCCATCCTTTAAAACACACCCACACTCACATCTCTTTCTGGGTATTTCATCTTTTCCTGATTGCAGAGTTTTTCTTATCTATAGAACAGATTCCCACTGTTTCTCACTGTGTCAGAAAATGTCTTAGGCGGTAATGAATTGGCTCTCAGCAAAATGTGGTCTGATTTTTTTTTTTTAAATCAGGGTTAATTATAGGAGTGAGGAAATAGAATTCACTTATGGGCTTCAGCATTCATGAGAAGTCTGACTCTTGGTTTTTTGGTGTAGGAGTTTTCTAAATGGGAATGGAGTTGAGCTTTAGATTTTCATTTCAAAATACAGACCTTATTTTTGCTTATCACGGTTTTTACATCTTTTTATAAAATAAGTGTAAAGAATGAAAAGTTCAGAATACCTTGTGTAGACCTTTTGTTTTTGGCCTCAAAAAAAAGACAAGGACTGCACTATTTTTTTCAATCTGGCGAGTGACATTGTTAGAGATTAATTCATTAAATAACTAAGATTGTCTGAAATTATTATTCCCCTTTGGCTGATGAATTAAATCTGAATTTTCGACTAAAAAGCCATGGAATTTACTTGAATTTATTTTCGTATTCTACTTTCAAATGAAATGGAATAAGAAAACTAAGATAAGTTTTATTAAAAAAAAAATTCTTGGAATTTGCATGGATACCTGAGGCCCAGGACATATTCCACCTGACTTTCTACAATCCAGTTTCAATTTTCAGCAGTGAAGGTTGAAACAAGTTCTGCAGGGCTCCACGGTGTCTCCTGGTAGCCCATTATAAGGAGATGCATTTTATGCCAGGTTTAAGCACTTCATCAAGGTAATGGCTTCCGCATCCTGTTAAGATCCTTGTTTTTTTTTTGCCAGTTTTAAAAAACCGTGGTGTTGCAAGAGCTCTTCACCTTGACCAAGGCACTAATGACACAATTGAGACTAGGCATTGTTTATTTTCAGTGAGTTTGTCATAATGCAGTGATTGCCTATAGACGACTGGCCGTCAAGTGGGGGGTGGGTTTCCTCCCCCGAAAGTGGGTGCCTTTGTATTTGTCCCCTTTATCCAGTGCTGTGGGTGGCTCACCCTCTCACCTCTACTCCCCACCATCAGGGTTAGAAGAGGCTTCCTCCTTCCTAGCGCTATTTGCCTGTTCTTTGAGGGTTGTCCTGATTGGTGCTTTAAATTTTATAATTTACAAGGGAAAAAACCTGTGCTCTGCCCAACATTCTGAAAGCTGAATTTGTTCACTTAAAAGGCTAAGAAGTGGTTAAATCAGGAGTCATTAGGATCAAATAAGAGTTTGTGGGCGTTTGCTTCGTCAGTCTCAGTGCTCTTTGCAGATGTTAGTATTTCCCTATAGAAAGCATTGTTAACTTGTAACAGGTTCAGACTGTAGTCTTGGAAGCAGGGTATCCCAGCTGTACCTCTTGCCGTTTTACTGTTGAATGCTACTGTGTTTGAGAACACAGGACTCACACGATGTTGTGTTATGTGTGCAGTGAGTTCTCATTTTCTTTGTGTTCAGGTTAGATTTGCCAAGCCCCTTTTCTGGGCCTCTCTTCCCTTGTCATTTAGTGTCCTCTGCTGGTAGTTTTTAGTACGTTCACCCTATTGAAAATAGTATTTACAAAAGAATGGAATCAGAAAATCAATTTGGCAGCCACTCTAGTAATAATTGGTTCAGGTGATAATTTTCTAGATGCTAAAACCACTAGTAAAGGTTTGTTTTGGGATTAGGACCTTTACCCAGTTTCAGGGGACCACCCCATGGCCTGCTTAGTAATTTCAAAGGGGAGAGAGCTAGTGAATGCCGCTTTAATCAAGTGACCATACACTTAGCATCACCAATAATAGGACAAATGCACATCTTGTATTCCTGATGTCATGCCTGTGTAATACATGTCAACCTGACTCTAATCATGATAAGATCAGGTAAACCCACAGGAGGGGGGTGTCTTTTTTTTTTTTTTTTTTTTTTTTAAGCAGAACACCTGGTCTGCACTTTTCAGAGATATAAATGTCATGAAACATACCAGGCAAAAAAAGAATGTTCTAGGCCCCAGCGCAGTGGCTTACGCCTGTAATCATGCACTCTGGGAGGTTGAGGCAGGAGGATCACTTGAGGTCAGGAGTTCAAGACCAACCTGAGCAAGAGCGAGACCCAGCTCCATTAGAAATGGAAAAATCAGCTGGGCGTGGTGGCATGCACCTATAGTTCCAGCAGCTTGGGAGGCTGAGGCAGGAGTATGTCTTGAGCCCAGGAGGTTGAGGTTGTAGTGAGTTCTGATGATGCCACTGCACTATACCTAGGGTGACACAGAGAAACTCTGTCTCCCAAAAAAACTAAAAAAGGTTCTAGGTTACATGAAGCTAAAACAAGGAAAAAAATAGCGAAATGCATGGATGAACCTGTATTGAAGAGCAGAACAGCTATAAAGGACTTGTGTGAGTGTGCTAATGGCAATGTGATAATATAGGCGGTCTTAAGAGACATAACCTACTTGAGTATTTGGTGAAGTGTGAAGTCTGCAGTGGCCATTTTTCTCCTTCAGCTTTTTTTTTGGAGACAGAGGCTCACTTTGTTGCCCAGGCTAGAGTGAGTGCCATGGTATCAGCCTAGCTCACAGCAACCTCAAACTCCTGGGCTCAAGCAATCCTGCTGCCTCAGCCTCCCAAGTAGCTGGGACTACAGGCATGAGCCACCATGCCCGGCTAATTTTTTCTGTATATATTTTTAGTTGGTCAATTAATTTCTGTTTTTTTAGTAGAGACGGGGTCTCGCTCAGGCTGGTTTCGAACTCCTGACCTCAAGCAATCTGCCCACCTCGGCCTCCCAGAGTGCCAGGATTATAGGCGTGAGCCACCGCGCCCGGCTCCTTCAGCTTTTTATTAGGAAAAATCTGAAGCATGCCACAAAGGTTTTGAAAAAAGTAAACTCCTCTCTGTACAATACTTGTCGACATTTGGTAATGGCCATGATTGTACAAAACTATAAACCCAAGCTTTGGATTCATTTTGTGGTCTTCAGGAGTTTGCCTGCAGCCATAGGGCTTTCTTTTGTACCGTCTTCATTCCAGGTCCTATTGTAAGGGTGTATTCTAGTAAGGCACAATCCTGTTTTCCTCTTTTTCCAGATTACCACCCATAGTGCGAGGAGGGGCCATCGACAGATACTGGCCCACTGCTGACGGGCGCCTGGTTGAATACGACATTGATGAAGTGGTGTATGATGAAGATTCACCGTATCAGAACATTAAAATTCTACACTCAAAGCAATTTGGAAATATTCTCATCCTTAGCGGGGATGTTAGTAAGTACTCTGTCCCTGCCCCAATCACATAACAAAGTGGCAGTATGTTGGATGTTTTCCGGACAGTGCTGTTGTGGATTTGTCCAAGTTTGTCTTTGATTCTGCTGTTCTTTGAGATGTACATTTACGTCATATTAACCTGTAGATTGTCTGGGCTTTCGTGTAAACTTTGTCTTGACATTGCTTCCTTAATGTTAAGTATTTGGATTGTATTTCAAAAGAAAATGCAATTGCTAATTAAAAAAAGCAGTTAGGGAAAAATTCAAACCTAAGTAGACAAACCAGTGCGATGAACCCACGTGTACTCACCATTGAGCATCAACAGTTATCAATTCCTGGCCAGTCTCAGCCCTCTCATTTTGAAGCGCCTCACAGATGTCATATTTCATCTGTTAAGATTAATTTCTATTTGTTTTACTTTCTTTTTCTTTATTTCCTTACCAAGGTTTAACAAGTATCAAAGATATAATTTGTTTTAATTATTCAGCATATCAGCACATTTCTTTTTTCTTTTTTTCAAGATGAACTTTCAGAAGCAAGCACATTTCTTCTTCTTTTTTTTTTTTTGAGACAGAGTCTCACTCTGTTGCCCAGGCTAGAGTGAGTGCCGTGGCATCAGCCTAGCTCACAGCAACCTCAAACTCCTGGGCTCAAGCGATCCTGCTGCCTCAGCCTCCTGAGTAGCTGGGACTACAGGCATGCGCCATCATGCCTGGCTAATTTTTTCTATATATTTTTAGTTGGCCAATAAATTTCTTTCTATTTATAGTAAAGATGGGGGGGTCTCACTCTTGCTCAGGCTGGTTTCGAACTCCTGACCTCAAGCAATCCGCCTGCCTCGGCCTCCCAGAGTGCTAGGATTACAGACCTGAGCCACCACGCCCGGCCTGCAAGCACAATTTCTTAACACTAGATTTTCTTACCATCAACCAGTGTCTCTTTGTATTAGGTGTCTGATGATCAGGGTTGATGAAAAGTCCTTAATCTGAAAAAAAATATTTACACATTGTTGACAGTTTTTAAAGATTGAAAATGAAGATTTTACATTTTGGGCTAACTTCTAGCACTTTCTAGTGTGGTGAGGCCAGGTAGTTTGTGTGTTCGGGTGGAATCAGTTTGGATCTTTGTTTCTCTTTTCTAGATTTGGCAGAGAGTGACTTGGCGTATACCCGGGCCATCATGGGCAGTGGCAAAGAAGATTACACTGGCAAAGACGTACTGATTCTGGGAGGTGGAGATGGAGGCATATTATGTGAAATAGTCAAACTGAAACCAAAGATGGTCACTATGGTAGAGATATCCTTTGTTGTATAAGAGAACGAATGAGTTCAGTGGGCTGCTTTTCCTTCCTTCCTTTAGTGTCTTAATGAGACTCAAGTTACCACAGACTCTAGGCAAGTGTGTTATAAAGACTACCTTGAACAGACATTTCTATTTAGTACCAGTAGATTTTTGTTTTTTGAGACAGAGTCTCACTGTGTTGCCTGGGCTAGAGTGCCATGGCGTCAGCCTAGCTTACAGCAACCTCAAACTCCTGGGCTCAAGCGATCCTCCTGCCTCAGCCTCCTAAGTAGCTGGGACTACAGCATGTGCCACCATGCCCGGCTAATTTTGGCTATATATTTTTAGTTGTCCAGCTAATTTCTTTCTATTTTTATTTTATTTTTTTATTTTTATTTTTTTTTGAGACAGAGTCTCACTTTGTTGCCCAGGCTAGAGTGAGTGCCGTGGCGTCAGCCTAGCTCACAGCAACCTCAAACTCCTGGGCTCAAGCAATCCTTCTGCCTCAGTCTCCCAAGTAGCTGGGACTACAGGCATGTGTAGGCCACCATGCCCGGCTAATTTTTTTCTATATATATTAGTTGGCCAATTAATTTCTTTCTATTTATAATAGAGATGGGGTCTCGCTCTTGCTCATGCTGGTCTCGAACTCCTGAGCTCAAACGATCCGCCCACCTCGGCCTCCCAGAGAGCTAGGATTACAGGCTTGAGCCACTGCGCCCGGCCTTCTTTCTATTTTTAGTAGAGACATGAGGTCTCACTCTTGCTCAGGCTGGTCTCAAACGATCCTCCCGCCTCAGCCTCCCAGAGTGCTAGGGTTACAGGCGTGAGCCACTGCACCCGGCCATCCGGTAGGTTTTTATGTGGCCACCAAGAAAGAAGCAGGGATAATCTAGTTGAGGATTAAAGAGCAAGCAACTTTGCTACCATGTCTACTACTCAGTAGTTTCCGAAATGGCTTCCTGAAGCCATCTCATGAGAAGAAAAGAAAATTCAGTTCCTTTTGAGTGTCCTTAGTGTGAAAATAAAATCACTGTCTCATTTTTTAAATTATGACACCCAAATTAGTATTATAAAACCTTTGTTTGTCTTAATTTTTTATTTATTTATTTTTTAATTTTAAATTGGTAGGATTATTTTCTTGGCCTTCCTCTGCTTTTTTTTTTTTTTTTTTTTTTTTTTTAATTGAGACAGAGTCTTGCTCTGTCGCCCGGGCTAGAGTGCAGTGGCATTGGCCTAGCTCACAGGAACCTCAAACTCCTGGGTTTAAGCCATTCTCCTGCCTCAGCTTCCCGAGTAGCTGGGATTACAGGTTCACACCACCACGCCCAGCTAATTTTTTCTATTTTTAGTAGAGAAAAGGGGTCTTGCTCTTGCTCAGACTGGTCTGGAACTCCTGAGCTCAAGCGATCCTCCTGCCTCAGCTTCCCAGAGTGCTAGGATTACAGGCGTGAGCCACCTCGCCTGACTAACTTTTTATTTAAAGTACTGCTATCTCAGAATTCTCTGATACACCCAGATTATCCTTAACCTGTTTCGGACATTGACCAAATGGTGATTGATGGATGTAAGAAATATATGCGAAAAACGTGCGGTGATGTCTTAGACAATCTTAAAGGAGACTGCTATCAGGTAATTATGTTTTCCGGATAATGTATTTTTAAGTGCGTTGATAATGTAATTTAAGTTGTTGATCAGAATTGTGCCTTCTTAAAACAGCTTTTATTATTATAATTGGTTAAGAAGATAAATAGGTTGTCTCTTTATATGAATCGTATATATATTTGTATTTAGGGTAGATGTGTACAAATAATAAGAAACCACCATCTCTATATATGGTACTTAAAATCAATAAGAAAAAAATCAACCCCATCAATAAATGAGCAAAGAACATGAACAGAAATTTTTTAAAAGAAGACAGAATAATGGCTAGTAAACATATAAAAAAGTGTTCAACATGTGTAATCATTAGGGAAATGCAAATCAAAGCCACAATGAGATATCACCTAACTCTAATTAGAATGGCCTTTATCTAAAAGTCCCAAAACAACAAATGCTGGCATGAATGTGGAGAGACAGGAACACTCTTAGACTGCTGGTGGGACTGCAAATTAGTGCAACCCCTGTGGAAAGTAATTTCAAGATACCTCAAAGAGCTAAAAATAGAAATACCATTTGATCCAGCAATCCCACTACTAGGCATCTACCCAAAGGAGAAAAAGACATTCTATGAAAAAGAGACCCGCACTCGAATGTTTATAGCAGCACAATTCACAGTTGCAAAGCTGTGGAAACAACCCAAGTGCCCATCAATTCATGAGTGGATTAATAAAATGTGGTATATGTATACCGTGAAATACTACTCAACTACAAAAGCAATGGTGAACTAACATCTCTTGTGTTATCCTGGATATAGAGCTTGAGCCCATCCTTCGAAGTGAGGTATCACAAGAATGGAGACACATGCACCACATGTACTCGCCATCAAATTGGTACTAACTGATCAACACTAAGGTGCTCACGTGGTAGTAATACTCAGTGGGTGCTGGTCAGGTGGGGGAGTAAAGTCACAACTAAAGGAAGTGGAGCACACTGTATGGGAGCAGGACACGCCTCTAGCTCTGGCTTGGGGAGGCAAAGGCATGGTATGTAATCAAAATGTTTGTATCCCCATAATATCCTGAATTTGAAAAAACCATGTAAAACGAACGTAGACATTAATCAAGGATAGAGCAACAGAAAGTGTGGAGGACTTGGAGGGAGATGGATGAGGAGATGAATAATCATAGCAGATGATAAGAATGAGAAGCTTCTTGGTGCTGTCCACTTGCTTTATCCTTCACTGACTTCAATGTCATATGTTAAATAATAAACTCAGTACCCTTGGGGAAAAACAAAGAAACCACCAACGCTATTTTTATTTATTTTTATTTTTTATTCTTTAATTATGACTTCATTAATTCATACCAGCTCTAGATTATCTGAACTGAGTGTTGTGAGTTCTTTTTTTTTTTTTTTTTTGAGACAGAGTTTCACTTTATTGCCCAGGCTAGAGTGAGTGCCGTGGCGTCAGCCTAGCTCACAGCAACCTCAAACTCCTGGGCTCAAGCAATCCTGCTGCCTCAGCCTCCAGAGTAGCTGGGACTACAGGCATGCACCACCATGCCCGGCTAATTTTTTCTATATATATTTTAGTTGGCCAATTAATTTCTTTCTATTTATAGTAGAGATGGGGTCTCGCTCTTGCTCAGGCTGGTCTCGAACTCCTGAGCT
>VSMD01059244.1:596-40650 GCA_008750895.1 Mirza zaza
ACGCCACGGCACTCACTCTAGCCTGGGCAACAAAGTGAGACTGTGTCTCAAAAAAAAAATAAATAAATAAAAAAATAAAATAAAATGACAGTGAAGATAAAGACCTGTAATTCATTTGCATTCTCTCAATCCTATTCATGAATCCTTTACTTCGATCAATATTTTTGGCATTAAGTCCATTTTTACAATTAAGGCCACCTTTGAATCATTTTTTTTTCCCTAAAAAGAGTGTTTGGGGTTGTTATATATTTTGTGTCCTTTCAAAATCATTCAGACTAACCTTTTGTTTTCCTTATAAATGAAAGATAACTCAGTGGAGAATAAAATGTATAGGACATTATTTTTTTTCTTTTCAATATTTTTAGGCATTTAGTGTTGATGAGGTCAGCCTGAGATTTTATCTTTTTTTAGTTGGTAAAAATTTTCCCCTGGCTGGATGCTCATCCTTTAATTTATAAAGTTTGCCAGCATCGGTTTAGATGGAGGGTCTTTTTATTGCTAATCCTATGTTTCAGCTGTTTCTCCAAATTGAGAAAGTTTAATTCATGCTTGACGTTGCTTTGATTCTAATTTTAATAGTTTCTGACTTGAAATTCTTATATTTTTCAAATTGGAAATTTAGTTTCTGACCTCCGGTTTTTGTCTTCTGGGGAAGATTTCAAGTTTAAATAAACTATTTAAAGCTACTTGAGTTTTAAATTAATAATCAGTTTATTAAAGTAAAAATTTTAGAAATTTGGTGTGTTTTTTTGAGCCTTTATGTCCTTTGTCAATCTTGTAAATTTATGTATTGAGTCAATGTTATGTAAATAAGAATTGTTACTTTTGGGAGGGGCTTTGATTAATGTTCTATCACCTCAATTTAAACATATTGACTATTTATAAACTTAGTAAATTAAATCATTTGAATATTTTAAATGCATTTATAATTATTATGTTCAATTTTCTTGTTAAATACTTCAGAATTTACTGCTCTATCAAGTTTTCTCCAAGTACTTAAACCATCATATATCTAATAAATTAACTTATCAATAATGTTAATCTCAAGTGACCTTAACTATACCAATACAGTATATATATTTCAGCAAATTATTTTATAACATTCAACTTAAATCTAAAACTCTAAAATTAATTACATAGTTTATTAGGAGTCACAAGGTTAACATGTCAGAATCTCTTGAACACTGCAAACACTTTAAATTCAAATACTGGGAGATTATGTACTGATTACAAAACTTATTTTTAGACATAGCATACAAATGGTAAATCTATAAGTTTGATTCGTATTTTATTATTAATTTTCCAAGGACAGAAAACCATTAAGGAAACCAGAGTCATTCTGTTAAGATGATGTTATCTGATAGGATGAACTGACATTACATTCAAGGGGAATTAAAGGTACTGTTGTAGTTTGTTCAGGCTGCTATAACAAAATACCATAAGCCAGGTGGTTTTCAAACAACGAATTTTATTTCTTATAGTTCTGGAGACAGGGAAGTTCAAGATCAGCAGATTCAGTGTCTGGTGAAGGCTCATTTCCTAGTTCATTGATGGCTATCTTCTCCTTGTAACCTCACATGGCAGAGGGGGAGAGAGAGCTCTCTGGGGTCCCTTTTATCAATATAAGGGCACTAATCCCATTTATGAGGGCTCCACCCTCATGTCTAATCACTTCGCAAAGGCCCTCCTTGATATTACCACCATACTAGAAGTTTGGATGTCAACATATGAATTTGAAAGCTAGAGGAGGAAGGTGCAAAAAAATTCTGTCTGTAGCATTTATCATCTCAAGCAGGTTGCAGTTTCTGGGCTGACGGCTAATAAACTTTAATACAGTTATTTATCAGTCAAAAGTTTGGGACCAGAATAAAGGACAGAGGGTATAAAATTTCATGATGAGATCTTCTGATCCACAGACAGAAATACTAAGTCTTCCCCTCCATTCTTTTCCTGTAATTATGAAGACGATGGGAGATTCCAAGTTAATATTCACTATATGGAATTCAGGGTTCAAATATGCCCTCATGTCTTTCTGAGCTTCTTTCAATTTGGCACATGATATGGTTGGATGATACTTTGTAACCCCTGCTTAGATTGTTTTCTTAATTGATTGGATTAAACAAATCTATTTAATTCTAAGTATATTAACCACAGCTCCAAGGTTATTTTAATGACAAATATTTATCATTTTCTCCTTTTAACTTTTTCAAATCATTTTTTCCTTTAACTTTACATTATAGGAAAAATGTGTTTTTCTTTCCCATTAGATGGATTTGGGTTTTTTCATTATAGTTGAGGTATTTTGTATTGGATGTGCATTATAAACTTCCTCCAGCCCATCTACCATGTGAATTTTTTTTTGTAAAATAGTCAATTTTCACTTATGCCCATAAGTGCAATTTTTTTTAGTTGAATCACAAAAAGAAATGACAAGCTGTCTTGTGAGATTAGAGCTGTATTTCTGGGGAGCTTGGGACATCTGACTTAAATCTGAAGGAATTCTGCCTCCATACTGCCTTCGGCTGCAACACTGCAACAGAGACTACTGCTGGTCTCCCCTGCATATTTCAAACATGCTAGCCTCTGCAACTGCATGAGCCAAGTCCTTAAAATCTCTCTCCCTCTTGAAAAAGATCTATTTTTCTTTCTTTCTATCTACCTATCTATCTAAATAGGGAATAGTGGATGTTCATAGGATGAATTTAACGTAAAGGCTTTCTCTAAAAGGCAATGAGGGAGTATTGAGCATTTGTGAGGAGAAGAGCAAAGAAATCTTCCTTATATTTTAGACTGATCTGGTAGCATCCTGGAGAATGAGTTCAAGTAGGGTAAGACTGGCTGCTGGCAGACTGACATTTCTGAGGATTTTGTCCAAGAGAGTGATGAATCTGAATTATAATGGGACAAAGAGCATGTAAGTGGTCAGAAAAATATTAAATATGTTACATTGATTAGCATGGGTGATAAACAGGATGTAGGAGATGAGAAGGAGGGAAAAAAGGTGAGGGTACTTGAGTTTTTTAGCTTAAATGATTCCTCATTAAGATGAAACACACAGCTGGGATGTTTCTTCTCCTGTGTTACTATTTCTAACTTTCCAAAGAGCTCAATTTTCTGCAAAAGAGAAAGGCTGACTTATGTTCAAGGAATGAATTTTCTATTAGTTTATCAGTTTGTGTCATAGACCTCAGCAATTTCTTACCCAAAATCTGCACAAAAGAGTCTTAGACCAAGATGGGAAGTGACGGCAATATTATGTAGACCTGAACTCTGCTGAAATCCATGTCTGAGAATTCCTGGCACGGAAGGATCTAGTCTGAAATGATTCTGCCCAGTACTCCATGACAAGTCATGAAAAGACACAGATGATTGCTCAAGCAGCATGTCTCCTTGGGTATTATCCATTTGCCTGTAAAGAGGAAACTAACATTTAAGGAAAGAGGAAGGAGAGAGTATTTATCTATCAAGATTCTTCTCAACTGCTGTTTCCTAATGGTCACAGTTTTTCCCACAAGGAGATAATGCCCCCGTACTTCTGGATTGTGTCATCCCATCTGTTCAGTGACCTCTTGGGATGCTGCTTCCCAGACTTTGCTGTGTGGTGTTCTTTTTAAACTCAGAAATTGTGATCAGAACTAGAAAATCCAAATGTGCAGGTAGTTGGCCAAAGCAGAAGATCCAGCACACTCAGGGCATGTTACTAGGTAGCCTCTGGCAGCAGAACAATGAGGGCTAAACAAAGTTTAGGGTCCAGTAGGGGCAGGTAGAGCAGTCATTGGGAAGATGGGTGGAGTTGGAGGATTCTGAAGGGATGTATAAGATTTGTGCCCCATTTATTATCCATATTTTATTGCTGTAGGTATCACACTAGGTGCTTGATTCACATCATCTGATGTCCACAACAACCCTAAACACATTTTGCATGTGAGAAAATTAAGACTCGGAGGTGTAAAGTGTGTTGGCCAAGGTCAC
The DNA here is from genome assembly GCA_008750895.1 of Mirza zaza. NCBI lineage: Eukaryota > Metazoa > Chordata > Mammalia > Primates > Cheirogaleidae > Mirza > Mirza zaza. The sequence continues at coordinate 4,569 of VSMD01059244.1, forward strand.
ATGGCTAATAAGTGTTGAAGCTAGGATTCAAACCCAGATTTTCTTGATTTTGAAACCTCAGAGTTTTCTATGGGTTCCTATTGATCTAAAAGAAAATGGAAAGTTATGAGGCTCACATTTTTATGTTTTTGCCCTCTTATAGGCCATATTATAGCATGCTTCCTATGTTAAAATTCAACGTTTCAGAAAACTTAATGAATAGCTCCTGCCCATCCTCATCATATTTTATCTTCAAACTAAGTAGGAATCTACATGACGTGAATTAAAAAGTTACTGTGCATATGCAACTATTCCTGGCTTCTAGAATTATTAAAAAATTGCAAATCAAAATGGTATCCCAAAAGACAAGTATCATAACAGTCAGAAAAATATAATCTTAAGACATCTAAATCCCGTATTTCACTTCTGATCTTGATTGTAGAGACCAGCCCATTTTAATTCGCTTACTTTGTGTTGACTTTCTAAATTCTACTTTGCTTTTAGTTGCAGTTAATTCAATAATATTTTGAGTTCTGTACCATGTCTTGGGGAATTTCCTCCAACTACTGTTTCCCAGTGTTAACTAACTTTGAACACTTCAGGCTTGTAGTCAATATTATGGTACCTAATAATATCATTGGAAGCACCACTGTGGTACTTCTATGGAGCAAACAGCATAGAACTTTTATTCATTAGTTCATCAAACATATTGAGTATTTCGATAGCCTAAGTTCATAGTGGTAGGCAGCTTTTAAGGTGGCCTCTAATGATTTCTACCTCCTGGTACTCACACACTTGTGAATTCCCTCTCACATTATACTAAGGTTGTCTGTGTGAGCAACAGCACATGGCAAAGTGATAGGATGTCACTTCCAAGATAAGATTATAAAAGACTGTACATTTTGTCTTGGGGACTCCCTATCACTCCTTTCCTCTCTCCCTTGGATCATGCACTCTGGGGAAAGCCAGCTGCCGTGTTGTGCAGACATTCAGGAAGCCTATGGAGAGGCCCATGTGGAAAGGATCTGAAGTTCCTGACCTGTCAGAGAGGAACTGAGGCCTGCCAACAACCACGTGACTGAGCTGGGAAGTGTACCCCCACATTCACTTGAGGCTCAGCCCTGGCCAACAGCTCGACTCATGAAAACTCTGAGCCAGAACTATCCAGTTGAGCCGTTCCTAAATTCCTGACCCACAGAACTGTGTGAGATAACAAACATTTGTTATTTTAAACTGTTAAGCTTGGGTAAAACTTTGTTGCATAGCAATAGAAGACCAAAACATGCATGCTAGGTACAGGCAATGCAAAAAAAAATGATGTAAGACATTGATTTCCTTGTTAAGGGCCTTGCACACTGAGCAGTTAGTGATCAAGATTTGTTGAATGACTGATGGACTGAATGAATTAATTGCATGAACGCCCTCAAAGAAAGGACTTAGGTATTGAAACATATTTCCAGCTCATTACATTATTTAGCTTCACATATTCTTGCCCTTTCTACCTACTTCTCCAAAACTTTTCTCACCTCTGAATAGGGTTAAATAAGCAAGTCTATCTTTTAACTTACTGGGATAAGGCACCTAACACCTGGTTTTCCTTTCTATCTTCATAATCTAACATCTCAAGCCATTGAATTGGTTGCTTGAGAAACACTTTTAGTTATCAGCTAATACTCTCCTTATTTTACTTTATGAGAACCCATAAATATAGAAACAACTCCTGACTTATTATTTTACTCAGTTCCACATCCCTGTGTAGTTGTGTTTTCACATACCTCCCAGGTATTTGATCCCATGGACACTTTAGGACAGAGCACATACATGCACAGCTTATATCTGGAGTGATTTTCCCTTTTCTCTCAATTTATAATATCTGGCAACTCCCCAGCATTTGCAAACTCTCCCCAAATATACTTTGAGCTGCATTAGGACAATGTGGAGAGGGAAGACAGAACAAGGGCTTTTCAGGGAGGGATGAGAGGGTTGGATAGAAGTATCTTTGCAATAGTTCTCATTGTAACAGAACTGAAATCAAAATTAAAGCCACTAGAAGTTATGTAAATCAATAAGATAATATGGTCTATTTTCCTGAATAATAGGTTTTACTTAAAGCTTGGAGTTACCATGAGGAAGTTAAGTAACTAAAAATTTATTTTTATGATGAAACAAATTTGGAAACAAAATTGTGACACTGAATGGAAGATTTATGTCATCATGTAAATAAAGACCTGCATTTGGCCTATCAGATTTTGAAAAGTACACAGTATTTTCTGCACTTAGGATTATTGTGGTGGAAATACGATAAAGAATCCCTTTGCCTTTGTTCCATCCCCTCTCTATGGAGACATGAACATGAGATGCTGCTCTTCACTAGGAGGTTCTAATATTGTAGATCACTGTGTTGGAGCTGAAAATCCATTTTAAGCCTGGCCATGATACGAAGCGAGTGAGGAGCTCTATGGAACTACTGAGACATGGTTACCACTAAAAATGACACTTTCTTCAATTTTCTTTTCTAATACACTGCATTGTCTTTCTCAATCTGGTTGCAAAGAGAATTTGAGCATAAAATTCCAGCAGAGAAAAACACGCACTAATGACTCACTCATCTGTAAACTTATTTCCCCTAAATTTGGAGGAGGAAGGAAAGATAAATAAAGTTTGATTCAATGGTGATTACTGAGCCAAAGAAGAAAAAGATATAGAAGATTGGGACATTTCTTCCTTGAACAAGTTTCCTGGTGGTCCTGGCAGATGCAGATGGAATGCAGAAAGATTTGGAAGGAACTTGCAGGTCACAGTACGAAATCAGTAGCCTTGTAGGGAAGTCTTTTCCACCAGACTGTCAGCACCACGGAGCAGGATCCCTGTCATCTTTGCTTGCCACTACATTCCCACATGAGCACAGGGAAATCAGCCTCGTGGGATGGTTCAATTAGAGTACAGCTCTAATGTATTTGAGTTTACAATAAATATTTTGCAATCCATTCCTCGGAAAAATGAAACATCTGACATTTCCTCAGTCCCTCTGTGAATATCGAAGAGTTCCTTATTAAGTCAAAGATACAAAGTCAAAGATACAAAATCAGCAAAGTTTAACCCAGCTAGGGATTTGATCTGATTGTGCTGAAAACTAACTTTCAGCAAATGCCTATGTACCTTATCTACATAGTAAATGCCTTTAAAAATATAACTCCTGTGGATATTGATGGGATTCAGGACACGCTACCCCCAAATATGGCACCTTGGCATTTTAGAACACAGCAGAAGCAGGGAAATCATTCTCACTGGCCCCTGCCTTTCTACCCTGAAGCAGGTCCCAGACCCTCATTTGGGAGGTACCCTCCCTATACCCAGAAGAGTAAAACATCCTTATTCTCAAAGACACAGAGATGCCAAGAGGAATCTGAACAATCAGGCTTTGTTAAATTCCCCCAGGTCATTACCATTACATCATACCCTCCCTGTCCAATCATATTTCTTTATGACTATTCATTTCTCCATCGAACCTGGCATTACTTAAGTCTTTGGGTCTTCATTTCTGAAGGCTCCCATGTCATGAAAAACTTAAATTAAATAACTGTGAATAATTTCCTTCTGTTAATCTGTCTTTGTCAGTTTTATTTTCAGACTCAGCCAGGGGCCCTAAGAGGGTCGAGGAAAACCTTCTTCCCCTACTATATATAGAAAAGAAAAATGATAATTCTACATAATTCCACTGCCTGGAGATAAGTTTTCGTGAATATTTATTCATGTCTGTATAGAGATACATTTAGATATGGAAGGAAACACAGTTCAATGCCATTTCCTCGGGAAGTCCCTCCTTGATCTTCCACCCCCACCCAGTGCAAGAAAGGTTTGCTGTTATGCCAGTTCGTAGCTCCTATACTTTTTCTTGATGCCCCTTATTACAGTAGAAAAGAGTTAATTATTATAGATGTTTTCTGCTATATATTTTCACCATGAGGTAAACTCAATATGGTAAAAACGGTATCTTCTTCATTGCTATATCCCTAGCATTTAGCTGAGTGCTGGGATATAGCTGGATAAATATTCAATACATATTTGTTGAGCTAACATGTAGCATTAAGGGAGTGTGAGTGTGTTTCTAAAGCCAGTTAACTGCTGTCTCAACCATTTTGTCAAATGCATTCATGAAAATCACATGGGAACAAACAATGCCACTGTAGCTCTTGTTAGGAAACGTATTTTGTAAACTTGAAATAAAATAGGGAATTTTTTCTCTCTCTCTCACACACACACATAGTTTATAAAAGGCAGTATGAGGCACAGAAAATGCTGGGCTGACTTGAGCTTACCTAGTATAGTCACCTTCATAAGTGTCAATTGAGAACATTCTCTGGGTAGGGGGCAGGCACCCCCTCAGCTAACTAGAGATCTCAGGCCAGACCCATGTTGGTTTTCAGTGACAGTTTTCAATAAGAATTGGTTTTCAGTGAGAGTTACTTAGGTTCCAACAAAAGCATGACCAAAATTTCCTACAAATGACATCAGTCATGATGTGAGCAATCTCTCTGGAATAAAGAATTCAGTCTGAGTTGTTAGCAAAAAGAAGTAGAAATTTGAAAGTCTTATCTTCTCACAGCCTCAGTTTCTTCATCTTTAAAATGAGAGTAATAATACCTGCCTCAAAATGGGTAACATATATATGAAGTAATTTTATTATCTTGAATACAAATAATAATATTATTTAATATTATTACATTCAACCTGCAATGCAAAAAAGTAGATTAGTTTAGGGAAAAAAACCCCAAGTGTTTTGTGGTCATGAAAAGCACAATTTAATCTGTCAATGTATATTTATTTAGCACCAAGATTGTGTGAGGTGCTGTGATATATACACATGTGTATGTTTGCGTGACATATGTGATATGTACAAATAGATACATTATACATGGGTTAGATATGTAGATTTTATTGACTTATTTATATACATAGAGATTGATCTTCAAAACATGGTTTTGAATGCAAACACCATGAGATATATAATGCACCATCGGTTACATAAATTAAAAATGCAGGTAAACAAAACAGCAATAAATATTTTGCAAGACTACATACCAAGTAAAAGGTGCACTTTAAATACATGAGAATGGCTAGCTATTTGGGGTAGCAATGGAAGTGGAGTCTGAAAATAAAATGCATTAATAAAAACTTTTTTTTAAAGTGCCCTTGCATGGACCAATAATAATACACCACAAATTAAAGAGTAACTTGACCTCAAACCTCCCTTCCCCCCGCCCCCGTAGGAAGCGCGTGCAGTAAACTTCCCTCTTCTCACACTTGCTCTTACTGACAATGAGGGCAGACATGAGGTCAGGCTATGGAGTGATCTCTCAGCGCTATTACTGAGCTCATCTGGGTTCTCAATGTTTATCGGAAGCAAACAGACCCTGGGAAATAGACGTCTGACAAGCATTCTATGTGTTTTAGTTGTCCTGTGTCATCTTCTGAAGCTGAAGAAATCTAAGCAGGCTTTGCTGCCATCAGAAGCAACCAGCTGCCTTTGCATTTCCTTTTCTATGCAACAATTAAAATTTGCTTCTTTACTTGATTGTTTTTAGAGCTAAGAAAGGTACTTGCATGAAAGAAGCCAGACACATAAAGCTGCATAGAATATGATTCTACTTATGTAAAAGATCTGGAAGAGTTAAACTCGTAGAGACAGAAATCAGCAGAGTGGTTTCCAGTGGCTGAGGGAAGGGACACTGGGGAGTGACTGCTTCATGGACACAGGGAATATTCTCTTGGGGGAAGAAAATGTTTTTGAACTAGATAGATGTTGTGATTGCACAACATTGTGAATGTACGAAATGCCACTGAATTATAGACTTTGGCTAATTTTTATTTTATGTGAATTTCACCTCCATTAAAAGCAAAAAGGGGGGGAAACAGAATGGGACTTTCCAAATCCTAAGTTCTTCAGAATGTCCTTTCTCAGTGAAAGAATGACTAAGGTGTGATGCACAGGTCAGTGCTAGGGGCCAGGGGGCGGGGTGGAGAACAGGCCACAGGCAGAGCCCACTCTGCACAAGAGGGACGTGGGAGGATGGGTGTGGAAATCGCTGCAGTGGGACTCCCCACCCTCACCCCACCCCTGCCGCACGTCCTGATTCAGGGTCCTGCTAATTCAACAGATGTTTGTTGTCTCCAAACTGCAATCAAGTTCTGCATCCACATCAGCGCTCGCTTCTCATGAACGTTCTCTTTTCCCAAAAGGGGGTCAGGCCATTCCCTGAAGGTTAATCCTTCAACTCTTTCCTGTTGCTCAATCTCCCCCAAAATTTTGTCTTCTAATGAGGCCACTCGATTTTTTTGCATCTGATACATGCAAAACATATATTAGTCCTTGAGGATACAAAGGTGACTTCAGGAAGGTCTTTGTCCTCCAGTAAGATCAGGTCTATGTGGTGTGGACCCCTGTGACCTCCCTGACTTCATCCCCTGTCACATCGGCCTCTCTCACCCACTGTAGCCACGCTGACCCCTCTGCTGTTCCTCACATGTATCTGGCTTGCTCTGGCCCCAGCGCTTGGCCCCAGCGGCTCCATCTGTTTAAACCACTGTTCTTCAAGTCCTTGCTACAATCCCATGGAGGCCCCTCTTGACCCTCTTATTTAATAAGACACCTTGTTTCTTCCTTGCACTGACTTCTCCCCAATCTTCTGCACCCTGCTCTACTTACCAGAGTACTTATCACTTTCTAACATATACTATTTTCTTGATTCATTAGGTTTATTGTTTATTACCTGTCACCTGTTGCTAGAATCTCAGCATCACAGTGGCATTCTTTGGATATTTTATTAATATTTTAGTTAAGGGCCTAGAATGGTCTCGGCTCAAAAATAATAATTGTTTGATAAATATTTGCTGAAAGATTTAAAATCCTGTAGTTCAATTTAATCCCTTTCCTTTTTCTAGTAGTGTGAACTCTGAATACAGTCCAAGTGAAGGAAGTTTCTGCAACCACTTCTAACAATTTTGCTAACAGTCCTGTTGGCTGTGACCTAAGATGAGATTCAAAGACACACATCCAGGTGCTGGGGATAATATCTCATCCAGGCTACTGCACCCTGGCCATGGGCTCAAGGTGCCAGGCTGCACATCTCCTGCTGTATTGACCTGTGAACCAGACCTTCTCTTCTGGGGCAACGGCCCAGCAGGGAGCACACTCCAAGGAGTAGGGGAGCTCAGTCTCTTCTGAAAGACCCTGAAAATCCTGCCAGTGCTGGTAAAAAAAAGCCCTGGCATCTGCAAGAGCCATAATGGATGGAGAAGTCCAGGAACTTCATGGAATTTCATTGCCAAATTTCCTGTACAACTGCCTGTTTCGGCAGAGTGAAGCCCATGATCCAGCCGTTACCAGAAGGCACTGGAAGCAACAATGAGCCCATGGGGGCCCATAGGCAGAGCCCAGGACAAAGTCTACTGTGTCTGCCAGGTCTAGTCACCGAAACACACCTATAGAGGGGGTGAGAGTGCTGAGGAATGTGCTACAGACTACCCATGGTTGTCTGATTATCATCCAAACAACATTTCCACAATTGCTACAAACATAAGAAGATAAACAAGATATAGATTTCTGCCCTCAGTTAGTTAATCTAAGAGTAGTGGAGATTTTGTAAAACTTTCATTCAAAATAGAAAAGAATAAATAGCATTATAAGAAAAGCTAAGAGAAACGTCTATGCCTTACCCTCTCTCCTTGTACGGGGATTTGCATAGTGCAGTTTCTCAAATTTTGGTCCAAGGGCTTTCCTCATCTTGATAGCTGCAGGTTAATATGTAGCAATATGCAAATTCTCATGCACAGTGCTGGGCTTATTGGAAACTGGGCCTCGGAGTAAGCATTTAAAAAATTTCCTTAGGTGATTCTTACACACATTAAGGGTTAAGAGCCAGTAGCATAGTACATTATAATTTATTTCACTTGCATATCTATATTCTTTTTGTGACTCACAAATTTAGGAGAAGAGAAGATGTGTCTTCATTTTGTAGATGAGGAAAACTGAAACTGAGAGATGTTAAGTCCAAAGTTACACAGTTAATTTGTGGCAGAGCTAGAATTTGAACTTGGATTACCTGATTTCAGATTCAATCCTTGCCCTACCCCAAGCTGGGATGCTCCACTGCTGAGAAAAAAAGTGAATCAAAATATGAAATGAGTTAGATATTATTTTCACAGGGATAAATCTTTTATATAGAAGCAGGGGCAAATTTAGGACTTGGAGAAATACTGCCACCTTGTGGCCATCTGGAAGTGAAGCACACCCTTGTCATTGAACAGGGGTGATTTCTTCCCCCTCGCTTTGGTGCACTGCTTTCAGTGATGGATTTGTGTGAGCCATCCTCACTCCATACTGATGCATTCGAAGGATCAGCTGACTAGTCCTTCCAGCTGAGGTTAATTTACTCATCTAGGGCAGGGACCGCAAGGTCATTAGTGCCATGCAACAACTAGCAGAGCCAAGGAACCCTGGTGAATACTTTCTGGAACCAACACAGCTCTAGATTTCTAGATCCTTGGTCTTTTAATTGTAAAAAAATTATTATTTTTTCTATTTTTTTCCATGGTTATGAAATCTTCCTGAAGAAGCCACGGTTTTATTTCAGTGTTGGGAAGTGGGGGCCACGCTCCCACTCAACTCCCAGAAACATCCACAGATGAGACGACTCGCCTGACTGTTCAACTCCAGCACCTTGAACTCTGAAAACTCACGTGGAAATCATCATAGGGCCTCGCACTGGTCAGACACGTCATACAGACCACAGAACTGTCTGGAGAACCCCAAAGATAGCTAGGGCTATATGGCCAGGCAGACATGAAATAATCAGCCTTCAAGATAACAATAACAACAAAATCTGCTTAAGCCATCCCAGGCATTTGTGAAAATTGTCAATTACTACTAAGTTCACAGTTTTGGAAACCCTCATATGTACTTTCCCTGCATCGAATGGTAAACTCCCCAAGCTGCTGCATAAGTACAGCCACAGTCAATGACCACACCCACATCCAGGCTTGAGGTTGTTCTTGATCTACCTGTGCAGTGACATGGCTCTCCCTTCAGTCTCTCCTGCTTGCTCCTGCCACGGGAACCTTTGGCATGCTCTTCCTTCCTTCATCTTCTTTCCAAGGTCTCAGATTCTCAGTTACTTCACATAGTAGGTCAAACGATGCTGTCATGCTACCCCTTTACCTTTTCTTCTAATGTCATCTGTCAAAGTTGTGATTCAGCACTTGACTGTAACTATCCCATTAATGTCTGCCTCTTGGCTGAAGGATTCAGGAGGTAACCAGGTGTGTAAGCTAGACCCAGCACAGTGCCTAGCATAGAGTAGAAGTGTGATAAGTATTTATTGGATGAATGAATAAATGAATGAATGAACACACAAACAAGGCTAACCCTTGTCCAATAATCTCATCTTTACTCTCCTCAAATCACATCTCCCAAATCGTATCTTCGATGAACAGCCCACTGCAGCCTCCGGAGTGAATCTGATATCATTTGGTGTCAGGCATCTCCAAGTTGCTGCTTGAACCCTATTTATCAAACTCAAATCTCAAGGTAGGGAGAGATTAGACACAATTTTAGAGTCCTAGCAAAACTTGAAATATTGCAACTTTTCTTGACAATAGCCTGCTAATTTGTTAGAATTTCCTGACTTACTGGTTGTGTGTGAGTTAATCTACCTTTTCAGCCCTTACTTCTTGCTTCTGTAAAACAAGGATAACAGGACCATTGGAGGGAGTAGCCAGATAATCTCCATTTAATTCTTACCCATGAAGTAGGATATTAGTCATAGATTTTTCCTAGATATCCTTCACCAGGTTGAGAAAGTTCACTTCTATTCCAAGTTTAGTGAAAATTTTTATCATGAATAGACATTGAATTTTGTCAAATACTTTTTTTTGTATAAGCATATTGCATGGTACATAGTAATTTCTCAAGTTTATTTCCTACCTCTTTCACTACTTTCTTTTTATTTTACTCCTCCCCATAACTTCCTTATTGGCAATTTGACCAGCATTGAGTAATATGGAAACAGTCTCGTTCTGCTAGGGGCAGCTCCAGGACCTGCCCTGTGAACTTGGCTTAGGCTTATACTGGGAGCTGAGAGTTAGAGAAGCCCAAATCCCCACACAGAGCTGACCCAAATACATCTACCTAGAAAAGTCCATTTCAGCATCAACCTGTTCTTCGTTTGTCCAAGGCCCCCCATTCCCCAGCCACCTGGAAATGCTATGTTCACCTGCCCCTGCCAACCTAGCAGGACTTTGTGCAGTATCTGGGGCAATACTTCTTTGCAGTTCCCCACCAGGTCTTTAGTTTCAGGTTAAACAGATAGGCACTAAAATGGTAATGGCCCATAGTGGTTAAATATCTTCACCTTCCTTTATAACATTTTTTATTTTAGCAAAATAAATTATGATAACATTTGTATTTTAACCAAGTATGATACCCCAAAGCAGTGGAAAACAATGTACCAAAAGGATATTATATTGTAAAGGAATATTAAAAAGTAATTACCTTTATTTATTAACATGGAAAGCATCCCAAACCCATAATTGAGTAAAAAGCAGGTTATAAGCATGTATAGTATGATTATCTTTCTTTAACTCTGTGTACGCATGAGTGTCTGTGTGTGTGTAGACATATAAAAATTTGCCAGAGTTATCTCTGATCAGCGAGACTGGGGTTGATTTGCACTTTCTTTCGTAAACTTTTTTGTAATCTTGAAATGTTCTAGATGACTATGTATTGGCTTCATAATCAGGAAGGAAAAACAATAATGTATTTACTGAGTTGTACTACAGATTCATAAGCACAAAAAAACCCACAAGGAGTCATCTGCCCCTTACATTGTTTCGAGGAAGAAACAGGAATTGTTTGTCTCGTTAATTTGTATGGTCATTTGTGCAGAAAACTTTTCTTGCATGCCTATCCATGCAAGATTAATCAGACATAACTCCTGCCCTCCTGCTTTTAGGGCAATAAGCTCTGTATATAACTAATTATGATGAGAGTGATAATTATAATAATAGCTACCATTTTTGAGTGAGCCGGACACTGTTCTAACCATGCAATCATCTCTAATCCATACCGCAAGAAATAAGGAAAGCATTATTAGTCCTAATAAACATGTGAGGTCTGAGCTCCAAGAATGCTAGGGGGAGAAGTTATCTTTAGCCCGAGACACTCTTCATAAAGAGGTAGCCTTCAACTAAGCCTTGAAAGAGGGGTGGCATTTGACCTCTCTGCATGAGGAGAAGGGAATTGCAAGTCAAAAGCTGTCTAAGAAAAGGTGTAGAGGAGAGGCATTCATGAAGTCAAGGTACTAAGCCTTTTCGTTAGAATTGTTGAGGAGACTTTCAGATGAGATAAGGTTGGTTAGGGGCAGACTGAGGAGAAGAAAGCTTTGGGTTTCAAATTTAGGAAACAAGTCAGAAGTCTCTGCAATCCAGTTTAAGCGGCATGGTTTAGACAGATGGGTTTGTGATAGGTGGTGGGGAGGGTGCCACACAGGAAAAGAAACATGATCTTGCTGCTCTCACTTCAGTTGCTTAGGTGGCTAAAACATGTTCCAAAGGGAGTGGCATGACCAGTTCATTTGTCGTAGCCTTTGACTGCCCCCTTGTGGCCATTTTCCTGCATTTTCCTACAGACTCGTGTGTTTTTTTTCCAAAGCAGGCAACCAGAAGGATCCTCCGGCTGGTGAAGTCAAATCCAAAGCTCTGTGGGGAATCCGATGTGTATTCACGCATCACCAGCCCTGTGCGTGGTCTCCTCAGTCAATCACCTTCATGCATCAACATCAGTATCGATCCTGTGCTGGTGCTTGGCTGGGTCTGTGGAGCCCTGGACATTTCCGTAATTATAGGACAGCTGTATTTAGCAATTACCTTGTGCCAGATACTATTCCATGTGCTCTAGATGGAGCATATCATTCAATCCTCAGGGAAGCAGATAATATCATTATCTTTCTTTTAGAGGTGAGAAAACCAGGGCCTAGAGAAATTAAGTAACGTGCCCAAGGTGGCAAAGTCTCAACTCTGGGAATGCAGAGATCCGAATGCACCATCTTTGCAGCCTGTCCTCCTAACCCCTTCTTTATGGCTCCTTTGGTAGCCTGAGGACAGACACCTTTAAGCAGAGAGATGGAGGAGGCTAAGGACATTACAGGGTATATGGGGTGGGGGGCAAGATAGATCCATACACACCACAAGTCAAATAATACAGGTGTGCCTGCCAAAACACTGGGGAAGTTCGCAAGCAAAGGCACAGGTGACCTCAGAAGAGACTGGAGGCTTTCAGAGAGTGGTGACAGCCTCCTGGGGGAACTAGTGATTTCTCTGGGCCTCTGACAAGGGGTGGAATTTAGCTAGATTTTTGTGTTTTTTTTAGAAAGAGGAGACCAGAGAGTGAAGAGCAACGTCTGGACTGGGAATAATGGTATGAGGAACAAGAAGCTGGGGGCACGGATGAAGTAGCTGGAATGATGAAGGAACTTGGATAAATGTGGTGGTATGATTATTAAAAAAATTAGCCTAACACCATAACCTTCCTACGGATTGCCAGTCACAAAACAACACAAATGCAGATGCTGCTGCATACATCTATTCCTTCATCAACTGATTCATTCGGGAAATACTGATGGCATGTCTACTCTGCGCTAATCACGATTTCTGCTCTTGGTGGCTTTTGACCTAGCAAGAGAGAGATAATTAAGCAACTATCTACAAAACATAAGAATATGTGAACACATACCACGAGTGCATGGTTTCGATGGCATAAGGGCAGGAATTCCATAGGAAGTGGCCTTTGGTGGAGTTCTCATTGTGCCAAAGCTGGAGGGTGGTTTGGGCAGTAAGCACGAACTACAGAGGGGAGAGAAAGGGCGGAAAGGAAGGAGGAACGGGTGCCTAGATAAATCTGCACCATATTTTGCCACAGGAATGGGAGATCAGTGTTTCATCCAGCTTAGTAAACAGCTCTTTCAACTTCTTTTTTTGTCTTCTCTTTACCTAAGATCTAGGCTGTCGTCTGTGGACTGAGCTGGCAAGAGATTTAAGTGATAGATGGCAATCGATATTCGAAATGCTTTCTCCTGTCATCAACCAAAGTGTTCTGACTAAATCAGATTCAACATGCCCAGTACTGTTTTCACTCGGAATGAGGTACCCCATGAGATGGGTTAGTCTTTCTATATCTGGGCATCTCAACAGCTTGCTCTCTCTGACAGACACTATTAAACTCTCTATCCTCTGGAGACCACCTGCTAACAAATGTGGCACATGGCCTCCTGCATCTCTCTGCCTAAAGGTGTCTTCCCTCGGCCTACCGAAGCCATGGGGAGATTAGGCCAGGGGTATAAGGAAGTTGATGTCCTAGAAAGGTCCCTCAACCACAGAAAGGTGAAGTCAGTGCCAAGACTCAGCTTCCCTGTGGCTCACTGGTGCAATGTTGAGGTGTGTCCTGAATAGCCTTACAGAGAGACCCAAGAAGGATGGGTTTCAATTGTCTACAGCTTGTTTTATGGGCTTTTCTCTATTCCCTGCCTTACCTCCCAACCCATCACCATGTTTCCTGGAATCACCTCCCAAATGAACCACCTGCACCCAAACCTTGTCTCAGGGCGTCTTTTGGAGGAATCCAACCAAAGACAGTCTACACTTGCATGACCTGACCTAGACTCATTTGAGAGTCATTTAAAAAGTGTAAAAATTCTTGGAGATTTCTGGCTACTTCATAAAGAAAAAGTCAATGTATCTTTTTCAGGGGTTCTTAAACATAGCAAGGCCAATAACAACTGACTTTCTTTTGTTCTAAGATCCAGAGTTTCTCTTTAAATGCTTATTCAACTTGTTAAGGGACATAGAGAATACGTGTGGTAAATATTGTTGGTTTCCTTCTATAGTGGACGTTATCCAGCATCCATTTCACCTTTTCATTTTCCTAATAGAATTTCAATTTTGGTCTACGTTTTCCCATAACTCATAAAACTTAGAAGAAACTGATCCTGTCTCTAGTTCCAGAGGTAGATCTTGAGTTGCCGAGCCAATCAGCATGTGGCAGACTGCATGGATAGGCAAATGACTAAAGTTGGCTCAATCATGCTAAAATGCCAGATATATGATCCATATTTGAGGGGAGATGTTTTCCTTTTTTCCTCTTTTTATTTGCTGTTGGATATGAATAAGGAATCATGATGCTGATGTACTGGTAAAGCCATTCTATGACCATGTGGGAAACCAACCCCAGTCTAGAGCAAATGTAGCTGCAGAATGGAAAGCTAGGAAAGGATCCTGTGTTCGTAAAAATGTCATTGAGCCACTGAATCAACCAATCCTGACTTCTGCCCAGTGGTGTGCCAGTAACTGGCTTTTGGGGCAGGGGCAGGGGCAGGGGCAGGGGCAGGGGCAGGGGTGGAGATTCCTGATTTGTAGCCTTTGACAATTTCTATATTGTGAATACTCTCACCATGACAATATCAGGCTACCAACACTTTAACAACTGGTTTTCAAAATTCCTAAGAATTTAATACTTGGCTCTTGTCAGCTGGTACAAGCCACAACCTAAGAAGTCTAGTGGAGAATAAATGTGCACCACCTGAAGCAGAACAGGAACCAGCTCCTGTCTTAGAACCAGGGGCTGGGGTAGAACTTTCTGACTTGTGAAAGATAGCTAAAACAAAGCTACTACCAAACACTGCCTGGGACTATGGCTTATATAAAGCCATGGGCCTAAGGAGCTGGGAAGACCTAGACATGATCTCATGATCAGTAAGTAGCTGAGCCAAGCTTCTCCCAGATGCACAAATGAATCTGTGATGGCCCTGATATTACCAAGTGGTATGAACCCCAAGATATCTCTGGAAATCCTGGCTCAGAGCTGGAGACTCTGGAAGATCTGGTAAAAGAACACCCAGAACTATTACTAGACAGGGAGAGGTGAATGCAAAGAAATAGAAAAAAAATCTGCCATTCAAGATGAACCTACAAAGTTCAAAAAAGATATGAAAATCACATGAGGGAAGCCAGTCTACAAAATCAGCATGAGATCACTGCTGCTAAAATTAAGACAACAGAGCAATCCTAAAAAGAACTTTAAAATAACTAAGAGTAGGATCCTCAAAGAGATAAATTGTGGAATAAAATATATTAAATTATAATAAATTGTCAATGAAAAACAAGAAGAAATGAAACATGTGCAAGTAAAAATGTAAAAGAAGGATTTGAAATATTAAGAATGAAAAATATAGAAAACAAAATGCATACCTCAGTGGGTAGAATACTCCAGCCTGAGTTAGTAAAAAATAAAATAGTTAATTTGAAGACAGTGATAAATTCCCCAAAATATAACAGTGACAATTTTATCTTTAAAAAAATTAAGAGACCTAGTGCATAACTCAAGAAGTTTCAAGAGAATATAAGTTTCAGAAGAAGAGAATAGAAAATGGTAGAGAAGCATTATTCAAAGAGAAAACAGCTGGAAATTTTCCAGAAATGATGAACAATAGCTCTGCTTTTCTGATTGAAATTTTACTCTTATTAAACAGATTAAGTAAAAATAAATCCACGCTGAAGCTCATTGTAGGGAAACTGTGGAACACAGAAGGAAACTGGTAGGGGAAGCTTTAAAAATGAAGGCAATATATGTAACCAAAATGTTTGCACCCCATAATATTCTGAAATTTATATATAGATTTAAAAAATTATATATTAATTTATAAAGGAGAAAAAATAAAGATTACCTACACAGGAAGGATATTTAGACCAACAGCAGACAGCTCATCAACAGCAACAGATGTAAGAAAACAGTGGTTTAATATTTTCAAAGTGTTGACAAAAAATTAGGATTCTAAACCCAGATAAATTATCATTCAGGAGTGAGCATAGAAAAAATTATAAATTGCATTGATTATATACACTATCCAGATAGTTGTACAGAAACTGATGATTTAATAACTAAAAAATGTCTGATCAAATCAGAGATCGAAGAACTCTATGGGCATAGCAATGAGGAAGACCAAGATGTTTGAGTATGCAATGCTCACCATGTGATCTGACTTCCTTCTGCAAATAGCCTTGTTTCTGCAGCTCATGGGAGACCTTTGGGTGATACCCCTACCTAGGATGCCCACCACAAAGAGAACCAGAAAGAGGCTCACCAGAATGAGGAAGATGTTGGACCACGAGGCCACTTCTACTCAGGAACATGGCTGTGATTGTTGACAAGGGAGAAGCCATGCTTAGGGCCAGTAGGTGAAGCCACAGGGGCAAAGTTAAGCCCAAAGACCTTTTCAACTGCCCTCCTCCCAAAGGAACTCAAAGTTCTTGGCTGGAGCTCATTGGAGTGGGCACAGGATGTTCTCTAACTCAAATTTGCCTTGCAAAGTAGGACTTCCTCTTCTGGCATCATGAAGAATAACTATCACCAGATGTGCCCTCCTGCTATCTACAAGTAGAAAACTAGACAGCGGGCAGCACCAGACTATGATCCCTCCAAGAAGAAAAACTAATGAAGCGAGACCTATGATCACTCAGACTTTCTGCCTAAGGCACTTTCTAGACCACAGCATAGGAGGAGACCCTATGCAAAGCACAGTAATCTCACTAAGTTGAAGAGCAGAGGTGGGAGTTCAGGAGGCTGAGGCTGCTGCACTTCACAGAACACAGAGTACAGCAAGGAAGGGAGTTATATAGAAAAAGCTCCAGATCTGTACAGAGATCCTCTGGAGTCTTTAGTTGAATACTATGTGTACACAGGGAGGTAAGACTCCAAGAACCAGGTAAAGAACAACTACCAGGGAAAGAATAATTACTGAGCACTATAAGCAGAATAATTTCCAAAGCTAATGTAGGGGTGGGAAATGAACTTCAAACCAACTAGAGTGAAAAGATGTCACTGAAATGACACAGGAAGTGCCAGAATTTAGGAGTAGGGCTGAACTAGTGATAGAGTTAAGGCTGCTGGATCTCCCCTAACAACGATATAGACTAGAGCTATCTTAACCCTTTGCACTTGGATGTCGAGTGTGGATAATGTCGAGTGGATAATGAGAAAAAAGCAAGCGAGTGCAAAGGGTTAATATAGTAGCCAGTAGCCACATGTGGCTGTTGGACCCCTGAAATGTGGCAACTCCAACCTGAAATGTGCTTTAAGTATAAATAAAATATAAACCATATTTTGAAGCCTAGAATGGAAAAAAAAGAATGTAAATTATCTCATCAATAGTTTTTATACTCATCACATGTTGAAATGCTAATACTTTGGGGATAACAGGTTAAGTAAAATATATTGTTAAAATTAAATTTTAAAAAAGAGGGATGGCCCAGTGGTCACCAAGTAGCTAGAATGGAAAGTACTCAAGAAAGAATATTTCAAAATCATCACTTAGCTTTATTACCAATAAATCTTACCCCTTAAAATCTGTACTTTCTTATCTACATTTCAGTGTCTGAAATATAATCCTGTATAACAAATAATCATCTGGTGTTTGGGAGAGGTCTTCCTGGCAGTAGCAACTCATGGAGAAAATTATTTAACTACTAAAGGAGCTTTAAAAATGATAAATGTCTGAGGTGATGAATACTGTAATTATCCTGATTTGATTAATTCACATTGTATGCCTGTATCAAAACATCACATGTACCCTATAAATATATACAACTATTATGTACCCATAATAATTAAAAATTAAAAAATACCTCCTAAGAGACCAAAGAAAGCATTAAAGATTCATTAAAAAGTTACATTTAGCAGTAGTTACAGCAAAGGAAAACAAAAACAAAAAGCAATCCCCCACCAAAAAAGAGATAACCAGAAATATCAAAAACATTATTTTAATTAAATATTTTTAGCTATATTTTATATTTCTAAAGGTAAGGGGAAAAAATTCCTTCATCAATGGAGGCTCTTCAGGTGGTTCGAGGTATCTACTTCAGTTTGTAACTATCTTCAGTTTACATCTATATAAATATAAATAGTATTTATTAAAATTCACATTTAATACAAACTTTCAAAGATGTTTAAACGTGTAAGTAACAAAGTAGCAGTAAGGAAGGGAACTGTTTGTCTAAGAACCTGCAGGGGATAACAAGAGCAATTCCTAAAACCTGATGCTTTTACCTTTGCTATGCATAAGCTTCTGTTTGTAGCAGAAGAGAACACACAGAATGTTACCGGACATTTTGTGCAGTAGGGAGAAAATAAGAATCTATCTTATCTTATCATCTTTTTTTTTTTTTGAGACAGAGTCTCACTTTGTTGCCCAGGCTAGAGTGAGTGCTGTGGCGTCAGCCTAGCTCACAGCAACCTCAAACTCCTGGGCTTAAGCTATTCTCCTGCCTCAGCCTCCAGAGTAGCTGGGACTACAGGCATGTGCCACCATGCCCAGCTTATTTTTTCTGTATATATTAGTTGGCCAATTAATTTCTTTCTATTTATAGTAGAGACGGGGGTCTCACTTTTGCTCAGGCTGGTTTCGAACTTCTGACCTCGAGCAATCCTCCCGCCTCAGCCTCCCAGAGTGCTAGGATTATAGGCGTGAGCCCCGCCCCCAGCCTATCTTATCATCTTTGATGTTAGACATGCCATAAAGCTACTTTCTGTAAGAGCAGTAAATATCTCCAAACCAGGCTAGAATTTCTAAGGGCAGTCTTGACTTTCAGTGGATCATTAAGTATTTCTTTGGTGATACTTTCAGGTTAGGGGGTGTATTAGGTCATCAAGATGATCATCAAGGAGAAAATGAACAGAGAGGTGGCAGGGCCCTAGTAATACTCTCCTGCTCAAAATGCTTTTGGTACCTGAGAAAGAAGTAGATTATTTGGATCCAATAAAATGGCAAACAACTATAATATATTCAGGTATTATAATTTAATCTATGTTTTCCATGTAAACTCAAAATTGAAATAGTGCACAATAAAATACCAGTAATCTGTGCAAATGACCTTTAAAGTAGAACCTTACTAAATTCTACATTCAAATATATATGCTTAATCTGAATATGCACCTCTCAGAGTTGTAAACAAAATTTAGAAATACAATAAAATCTCTACAGTTATTATGAAGTTGTGGAGGTAACTTAGAGGAAAAATAGCCTATCCAGTGACTGATATTTCAACAAACTGGCATAGCTTATATTAATTCATGGAATGGGGTAAGCCTAAGGATAGACAGTTGTACTAACACATACTAATCACACACACTAATCACTAATTCATATTTACAGAAACATATGTCACATACTAGAGCATGATCCTAATCCTTTGTATACATTCCTATTTTTGTGTACTTAACATGCCATCACATTTACTCTTGACCATGTCTATCTTCCCAATTAGATTTTAAACATTATTGAAGGCAGAATCATGACATATTAAAAATCTGTAAATATACTGGCTCTGAAAATCTAATAAATGAAAAAAGAAAATACACCCAGTGAAAAATCAAGCAATATTGACAGTCTTCAGCTATTAAGACCTTTTTCAAATACTAATCACACATACTCAGAACTGAGTTGGTTGTTCTTCACTCTAGAACAAGGGGTGGCTTTCATTTTCATTTTCCTGGTTATTAGTAATGTCTTTTGAGACCATATCCTGAATCTTCTCTGCAGTACTACAAAGTTTGGCTTTTTCGAGATTTTTAATCAACGTGTTATAGGCATTTCTCTTCCCATGAAGTTGATACCAAGTACGAAGCAGTTGGACTTTTTGTTCAGCTGTTTCTTGGAGATTGTCATTCTTGATCTCATCTATTTTGGCTTCATTGACACCATTCTTCCGAACAAATTTTTTAACTTGACTTATTGTCATGATTTCAGCAATATTCGGGATATAGTCACTCAAGTCAACATCTGAAAAATGGAAAATAGTTTGAAAATTCATTTTTCTAAATGAAATTCCCATTATTGAAAACCACATTTATTTCTTCTTTTATAGCACTTAAGAATACAGGTAAGTCCTAGACATCTAAAGAGCTGCTTGGGGAAAAACAGAAACAAAACAAGCTTGACCTCTAATTTCAACTCCTGCTATGTCCCCAGTCACCCTCTATATAACCTGTATGTTATATACAAAATATCTCTGTATCCTCTTCTCTCATTTATATAATAAAAGGACTGGAAAAGATCACCTCTAACATGCCTTATGGATCTGATGATCAATGACCCACAAACCTAAAAGGATAGGCAAAGAGTTTATGATCATCTTATTAAAGAACAGAACTGAATAGAATGTGTGTTGTTATAGAGTTGGGTACACCAATAATAACTGCATCTACAGTTTAGTTTAACCTCTAGGTCAGTTTAGGCAGGAGTTCTGTAATATGTCTAACTGGTTATGAAATGAAATTTGTTAAGCTTGAGAATATAGTGTCTTATTGTTACCTGATTTATTTCTAACTCAGGGTATCAGTTACAAGTTTAAACAAACTGCCTATAAACCTTTCATGGTGAGCAGGAAGAACTGTAAGCTCAAGAAATAGCAAGATCTCATAGCATGTCGCTGAAATCAGGCAACATTATTTTATTCTAAAATTGGCCCATTACTCCAAAGAAACCCTTCTCTATGAAATAAAATGATAAAAGCCTTACCAGATAAATTCATTGGCACTGTTTCCTGAGGAGAAAAAAAATGGAAGTGGGAAGAGAGAGAAATAAAAATACATTTAAAATATTTTAAATGTAATCTTCCAATTCTTCTTTAATTCTGAAGGAAGTATAAACAGTTGCTTGATGTATAAAATTAGGAAACTGGACTAAGTGATTAAGAAGGATCCCTTCACCATTCAATTTTGATTCTGAAAGTTTCCAGCCTTGCCAGAAACTTAGCAATATTGTCTTATTTTTTACAACATTAAGGAACCCAAGGAATTCACAGAATGGGCTAAGATTATTTTTTGTATAGACTCATTAAAATAAACAATAAACATAATCATTCTAAAATTTTCTTTGCTGTAACTATTCTTACTTTTGACACCAGAAAATGGTTCAAGTTGAAATTTTTTTGTACTATATTGATGTAAAGAGCCCTAATTTCCATTGAACCCTGGTCCCAAATGAGAAAATCATTCAATTAAGTAGAACTGGTTTTTCTTCCCAGTGTATCTCTTTGCTATTTGAAATGTCTGATCCATGCTGGGAAAAGATATGGCAAGACATAAGGTCAACAAGTGGTTGGAGAGAATTGAGCAGTGACTTTATAATGGACTTTAAGAGCAATCTCTTTGCCTAGGCCTGGATACTGAATCCATGCTCCGGTAAAAGATGTCCCTTTACAGGGGTAACACCAACATGGAACATGGAGCTTGGCCACATCGTTTTTTCAACTCACATTCAAGCACACTCTCATTTTCCTCTTTGATGATTCTGAGAGTTTTTCTGTAGACGCTTACTTATAAACTGGGCACCCTATCTTAATTCATTTTTGATGCCCTTTAACCCATACACACATAAACACAAAACATGTTTGTTTAAAAGAAAGTAACAAATAAAAAACTGAAGTACTAATTTCTCTATTTTTCAAGAAAGCTGATGTGTGTTTCAATACCTACAGGATTTTGTGTTGTAGATTCAGAGCAGTCATGTTTTTCATTGCAGCACTTTTTTTTACAGCGTATTTTCAGTTCTGAAAGATCAAAGAAATTTTTATCAAACTCAAGTCTTAGCCTTGTAGGATGTATAGGAGAACATACTTTCACACTGAGTATAAGAAGGAAGAAGGAGGAACTTGCTGAAACTTAGAATGGCCAAACACCACAAGAGGCAGTACTATGCCCATTTTGGAATTATTACCCTGCTGACTCAAGTGTTCTTGAGATAGGTTCTATCTTAATTGAGTGATTTAATTACCACCCATTGGCCTAGCACAAGGATGGCTTCTGACTTACTGTCAGACCACCACCAGCGAGGAGGTAGGTGTCCG
Source organism: Mirza zaza (assembly GCA_008750895.1). Lineage (NCBI taxonomy): Eukaryota > Metazoa > Chordata > Mammalia > Primates > Cheirogaleidae > Mirza > Mirza zaza. The sequence continues at coordinate 26,499 of VSMD01059244.1, forward strand.
GGCGACAGCAGGGCACAGAAGAACATGAAAGTCAACATCGACTTGCCATAAGTGGCCTTTAATGCCCAGAAATTCTAGCACCCACACTCACACGTTAACTCAAGTGTACTACTTAATGGGTGTGTGCTTTGAAGTCAGTGTGAGATGGAAGAAAGGAATCTGTAAGTCTCTGAGCACAATTATAGTGTTTAAATATCGCGAATGTATTTTTAGCTAAATAACCTTTAAAGGCAAGGCAACCTTTTTATCTTCAGCTGGACTGAAGAAAGAAGGAATTATTTCAACAGAGAAGGAACAATTGGATGCTTCTGAGTTATTGAAAATTGGTGTGATCCTGTACTTTATGAATGATTTAAAGGGATTTTTCTACACTAATTATGATTATACCCGACTTTGGCTTATCTGCTGAGTTTATTAAGTTACTCTTGCATAAAATGTGTCACCATAGTATTTTAATGGAAGGAGGAGAATTAAAAACATGAAGTTTGGTCAAGGGAGAAGAGGCACAAAGAGGGACAAGTTTATCAACTGTTCCCTGTACTGCCTTTCCTGGGAATGCCTTTGTTCCTTGTGTTTTCTTTTTGCATGGGGAGATCTCAGTGCATAGTCAAGGATTACCTCTGATTTGGGCCAACTCTGCTGCTACATAGAACCCTTGCTCATATGAAAAATTAGAATACCACTCAATGTCCCCAAACTGCTGTCCAGAAACAGCAGCTGAGAGATAATATCATCCAATTTTATCAACTCTCAAGGGTGCATCCAGTAGCAGGAAATTAACAATACAGCAGATCTATCAACCTGGCAGCTTTTTTACAGGTGGGACATGGAAGGAAATTTTTATAAACAACTACTTCCCAAGTTACTTCAATCTGTAGTTTGAACAAAGTAAGAACTTACTCCAAACAATTATTGGAATCAGGAGCAGGAGGCTAAGCAACCATAGCTGGTGAGTTCTGGATCCTGCAGATTGGAATATTGGACATGTTATATGAAAATAAGCATTCCTTAAGAGCAAACAATGTAAACTCTCAAATAATAAAAGTGATTGGCTTTTCTTCATATTTTACTATGGGGGTGGGAGAAAGGAGAATATGACCATAAAAAGAAATAATTACCATCCTTTTTGCATTTGGTGTTGCTGGTTGGTGTGCATTTCTCAATAACTCCATGTTCACACCTAGGAAAAAATACAGGGGAAATTTTAAAAGGCCTGGTGGAATGATTCCTATATAATTTTCAATGGCACATTATAAATTAGGGGCCATTTTATCCATCTTTCCATCTCTGGGAAATATATTCTCTCAAGTATTTCTAGATTAGCATCTAAAGCTGGTCCAAATCAATAACGTAATTTGGATGTGGGGATTAAAAAAATTTTAAGGAGTAGCTCTTTGTTTTAAGATGTCAAGCATGTTAAAGGAAGGAAATAAAATATTGACACACAAAACAGAGCATGAAATAGACACAAAAATAAACTTCAAACTGGTAATAAACAGAACATTTAAATACTAGGGCTTAAACTAGCTCTCAATAGCAATTTCAAAATATTGCCATAGAACAATAAAATGGGCAGACAATAACCACTGCCCAAGATGCTGCTTAGAAAGACTACTCAGCTGGCCCTTACAGATTGCCACTTTTAACATCATGTGGTGATTAGGTGACTCAAGGGGTTCATGTGGGATTTTCTTAAGACAGCCAAACACTGATAGTCAGATTGTCTCCCTCTGCCTCTTAACTAAGTGAGCTTGAGAAGACAGTTAACCACCATGAGTTTTTTACCTCATCAATAACATGGAGATAATACTATCTATCTCAAGAGGTTATCATGGGAAGAAAATTGAATCAAGATTATGAAGTATTTAGAACTATTAATACCTTTCATATTAATAAGAAATATTGTTATTATTAATAGTAGCTCTAAATACTACTGTTTAGAGAAGCTAGGGCAATTGCACATAAAATTTTTCTAGCCAAGAAGACATAAGCCATCATGTCCCTACTTCTTCAGCCTATTAGATGAACTCCTAAAAGTTTCCCAAGATGAATTACAAGTTTAAGGAGAAGCAAGTGAATAGTAATCCTAAACATTTGCATTTATATAAAACAATATCTTACAAAGCAAAAGCTACTTTTATAACACATATTACCCAACCTGATGTTCACAGAAATGAGGCAGAGAGAACAAGTAAATATATCACTCAATGCCCCCAAACTGTTGTCCAGAAACAGTAGCTGAGGATTAATATCATCCAATCATATCAACTATCAAGGGTGCAGAGGAAGTACTTGTACTTCCTATGAGTAACAAAACTTATAGGAAGCTCGGGGACGTTAAATGGTATCATACTGCCCCAGTTAATCAGCAGAAAAGTGAGAATGCACAATCAGGTTTTCTAACTTTGGGTCAAAACCAAGCTCTTTAGCATAAACAAGGCCCTTCATAATCCAGCCCTGACTCCTTCTCAGTCTTGCCTACACTCCAGCCAGATACCCTGTTTTCCTGAGATTCTACTATCCTTTTGCAGCCTCTGCCTAAAATGTGCTTTCCATCCATGCACACCTATTAATGGTCTTTCTTTTCTTCCTTCAAGACTCAAGCCATTCTGCAGCTTTGTAGGGGAAAAAAGAAAGAAAAGAAAAGAAAAGAAAGAAAAGAAAGAAAGAAAGAAAGAAAGAAAGAAAGAAAGAAAGAAAGAAAGAAAGAAAGAAAGAAAGAAAGAAAGAGAGAGACTCAAGCCATGTGTCATATCTTCACCCCCATCTCTTTAGGCAGAGTTGAAAAGTTTTCCAGTATAAACTGTTAACACCCTGTACACAAGTGTCTTCTGAGGCTCGTCACATGGTGTTGACACACAATAACCATGGCTTTTCTTGACTGTCTCTGCCTCTAGACTGATACCTGGATGCCAGGAACGTGTTTCTAGATTGCATCAGCAATCATGCACATCATTAGCTTAAGCTGCCAGCGTCATGGGCACAGAAAGTGTTCGATAATGTTTGGTGTTCAACAATGTTTAAATGAGCAAATGGTCACCCAGTTGCCTGGAGGCAAAGCAAGACTAGAACCATAATTCTTGACTCTCAGTCAGTGTGGCTTCCCTCTAGGAAGACGGTATCTCTCAAGGTGTATCTAGTGTTTAAATCAGAGAAAAACTAAAACTTACTTGATGCAAGGGTCACAGTGTTCACACTCAGGAATGCTACAAAAAAAGTTTAATTTACATCTGCACTTGGTATTTTGGGTCCGGGTACAGTTCATTTCCACTTCGAAGCCTAGAAAATCAATTTGCAAACTATTAATTTTATAGCAGCTAGTTGCAAATGGGTTACAAAGATGATGAGCGGGAGCTGCGTGGATTTTCTGAAATGCACTGCTTACATCAACAGTCACACCATCACACCTTTAGTAAGATGACTGGCATTTACACGCAAAACAGGTGACCCCAGGTTGAAATTGTCAATAATCATATAGCAGAGTTTTAAGTTGGCAGGCAATCCAAGAGCCAAGACAAGCCCCACCCTTGTTTGGATGGTTCTCCCATTCCTCCAACCCAGAGCCTAACTATGAAAGTGTGGCCTGTGCATCAGTCTCACTGGCTTCACCCGGGAGCATGTTAGAAATGCAGAATGTTACGGTCTACCCTAGACTTGCTCAATCAGACCAATGCCAAGGCCCTCACTTAAGAGATTCTGATTTAACTGCCCTGAGGCAGGACCTAAGCACTGGCTTTTTAGCTAGCTCTTTAAGCAATTCTAATGCACAGCCAGGGTTGAGAAATATTGCTTTAGAACCTGAATGGAAACATGAAAAGCTTTACGTCCAGAGGCTTCTTGAGGTCAAGCAAAACTAGAAATACTTCTGTTATATTTTAATCTGGGCCCTCAGAATAGATTGATATATCCATGAAAATTCAAGTCCCCAACTGGAAATGTCAGGACAAACCAAATCCCCAAAGAAAAGGGAGCATCCCACCCAATTCTCAGGTTTCTCTGTCCTTTTATCCACAGGTTTCTGAGTTCCTTCTAGCCATGAACAAGAGCCGTCATATTAGCATAAATCAAGGCAGGAAAAAAAATTATTGGTGTTTTGATTGGAGCTGAATAACTATCCCAGGGTTCATATTTAGTCATTCTTGTACATCTGGACGAATTGCCTAGACTCATGAATGTCTAGACCAGTGACTAGCTCAGTACTTGGTGCTGCTTTTCCATAGCCAACCCCATCCTTCCCCTCGGATATGTCAACACAGCCCCAGAGCAGGTCCCAATTTCAAACTGTATATGATTCAACATGGAGTGTCAAGATTGGTCTCTTGATTGCTTTTTAAGACTCTCACCATGTTCTTCATCACAGAGTCTACATCTTCTGCACTTAGAAGAACAATGTTCCTTGTCCGTGTACTCCTTCCCTTCTTGGCAGGGTACACAGCCTGGTTCATGCCCATCAGTTGTGTACTCAGTAGCTTTCCGTTCGCCTGCCCAAGAAAAAAAGGGGCAAGTTTGAAGAGGAGGTTGGTCAGGCAACAGTAGGGGAAGTATGCAGAGATGACAATAAAACTCTCCTAAAATGGGAAGTGGTGGATGTATGGGGTGGGGGTGGGGCTTAGGTTAATGATATATAAATACAACAGGGGAGAAGTTTATTATACAAATCATGTCAAGAGACAGAAAGTCTGCCAAGACAAAAGCCAAAAGAGTGACTGAAGGAATATGCCTATAGAGATAGGATGATTGACAACAGGAGCATATAAAAAAAGGGAAAGGTCAGAAGAATCAAATGCATGGGAAGAAATGCCTTTACCAACTCACTTTTTTGGGGTAGGGAAGAGGTTGGTAGGTGTATGTTCAAGGTGAAGGTGGCTGTTACTGGCCACTGAGGTTACCAAGCTATTAACATAATTCACCCTGCTCTGACTTCTCATTTGACTTTCCAAAGTCCACAAATCCTGATAAGCAATAGGGTAGTTTAAGGAAAAGAACATTTGAAGTTCTAAAGATCTTGGTCAAATCTTTAGTGGCTGTAAAATCTTTAACAAAGTGGTAGTCTCTCTAAGCCTAAAGTTCATCATGCATATGGTAGAGATAGTACTTCTCTTGCATTGCTGTCAGAGTTGCACGCAGTCTACCTTGTGAGAGCTCACGGTTCCTTTTTCTCTCTCTTTTCTTTCCATTACTTTTCCATGAAAAGACAGGGTGGGTTTTGAGGAGCAAGCATGAACATATTTATAACAAAATTTATTATTAGGTTTGTTGTCTTAATACAAACAATTTTAAATAATATTCACGCGTACATTAATTTACTTTAAAAATAAAGTGAGTCACTGTATTTCTATTACTAAGCATTATACGACAATGCATTCTCTTGAAAAATTCATTTATTTAACCGGAGTTTACTAAACGTCTATTGTGTCCTAGATACTTTCTGGGAGTTGGAGATTGTGCAGGAAATAAGACAATACCTTGACCTCCAAAGACTTCACCTTCTCAGGTTAAAGGCAGACAATGTGCAAATAAATATATGATGTAAGGCGGTGAAAAGTGATATGGGAAAAACTAGGGAAAGAAGATAGGAAAAAGACATAGAAAATATACAGGGAAGTATATGAGAAAAACATTACTAGTTACTTAATAGTATAAGTAATTTTAAAAAATAGACAGTCTAATCTGCTCTACTCACGTGTAGAGCAAAAAGAATTTATGCTGTATTTCCTAAGTAAATGATTTTCTTAATAAACTCATAGCATTCTTATTGATAAAACAAAATATTTGCCACCTAAGCAAATTATGAAATGTTAACATATATGATATTTTAGTAAGCAAAGACAATAGTCTGTCAATAGAAAAAAATAAGCAAACAAACCCAGAACAAAATTCCAATACATTGTATCAGGGCTATATAGCAATGTAGCAATAGTTTAATGAAAACAGAGCCAAAGTACAATTTTATTTCTTTATACTGGTTTCTAAATGGTATTATACTGGTTTCTAAATGAGCTGTTTTTTTAATGAATTCTTAATACCTTGCAGAATGTGCTTAGCACAATGCCTATGTGCCTACAGCATGATAAAGATACAATAAATGACAGGTTTGTTCCTTCCTCCCAAGTATACAACCTAAATTATTAAACTATAAAAAATGAGTGGTTGTTTTCTTGAACGTAAGATTTTAAAATACATGTTTTTCTGAGCATAATAGTACAAATGCGTACTGTAGCAAATTTGGAAAAGGCAGGAAATTACAAAAAGCACCTATATATCAACTATCTTGAGATATTACCTGTTAATTTTGTTGCACTCCTAGGCATATAAATATGCAAATATGTATACACATGACCATGTGTCTATCTAACAGGTATATGTGTGTGTATATATAATATATACTGTAGAATCCCTTTTATTGGATATGGTGATGTGGTGAGAGATTTTTTGAACAGTTAATCAAAAACATCAGTTCACATAGGAAATCATTTAAAAATGCTGTAAATATTATGTTTCAATTTATAAAGTATACCTATATAATCAATTGACAATCTTGTGATGTAGAGCCAAGGCATTACGATCCCAGATTCTTTCTCATTTAAGTGACATCCATAATGTTTCACCTATGGTTTCTTCTTTGTTTTGTTCTTCCTTTCTTCCTTTCCCTCCCTCCCTTCCTCCCTCCTTCCCTTTCTTCCTTTTTTCCTTCTTTCCTCCCTTCTTGATGGAAAGAAAACTTAAACACACCAATAATCTGTATGGATGGCTTTAGAGATTTTTGTAATTTTTTTCCTAATGTTTTACATTTATTTTTCTCTCACTTAATTTATCGACATATCTTTTAGCAGCTCACCTTTTCTCCAGCACATTCAACCTAGTTTTCATGGAAATTTAATCTGTCTTTTCTTTGTATTTCACTAATTTATATATAAGATTTAATGAAATTATATATTAACATCACAACACCAATGACCATAAACAGATTTGGAAGCAACTTGAATATTTATAAGCCTCAAATTCAACTAGAGGGAACTGAAGTGAGAAGAATGTTTAACATGGTTGGATGCCATCCAGATTTTGTAGAGAGGGAGCAGAGAGAATCAGTTAAACCAGCCAGCAGATCAATGGAAAATCACTTAAGAAGATTTATATAATTGAGGATTATATTAGAAATATATCAGAAAACATGACTTTAATTGATAATTTAATTAATATTCCAACCTTTGAATATTCCAGAATTTACTTATGCAATCCCATGTCATTGGGTATCACAATGAAATGTCATTAATACAATATTTTCCTTTATTTTGGATTATTTTCTTAAGACATTTTCCTATAAATCAATTACTAACTCAGTAAGTATAAACATTTTTAAGTTTTTGAGCCATATATCCAAATTTTTTTCTTAAAAGTTTGTAACAATTTACATTCCAATAATGAGATATGAGAGTTCTTATCTCACAAGCAAACTCACCAGGGCTGAGATGAGATCACTTCTTAAATGAAAACAAAACCAATCAAAACCAGAAAACAGACAAAAATCCTTGACAGTTTGATGTGCAAAGCATATTATCTTTGTTTTAATTTGCATTTTAGGTTTTAAAATTATAAACAAAGGTTTCAATTCACAGGGCAAATTCACGTTGTTTAGCAAGTTATAATAAAGCCAGAAAGCCATTCTTTATTACAATTTGAAGAAGAGTAAGTGCAAGTGGGTTTAAGTATAAATGTGTTGAGGTATAAAGAAGATTTTTCCATAAAGATTATTAAAATCTGGACAGGAGGCAAAGGGAGACTGGTGGAATCTTTTCAAAAATAGGACCCCCTCTTGTTTTGTAGCCTGAGTGCTCCAAGCCTGGGAGGCCAACCGTGAAACTGACTATGGTGCTTTTGGTTCTATTATTTTATAGCATGAATCCATGTGCTCTTTTCCTTTAGTTTCCTGTTTTACATCACATGCAGTTGGGAGAGATCTATAACTGTATGTAGTGGTAGCCAACTCTACTCCAAGTTGAAAAAAAAGTTTGCAAAATTGCATTCTGCTTAGCTCTAACTTGCAAGTGTTTGAAGGATTTCCGATCTGAAATTGGTTTGCATTGCAAAGTACCAAGTTTTAAAAAATTGTTGGTTTCTGTTCGTTGCTCTTCTAGTTCATCTAGTTATTCAGCTAAAAAAATGCAAATATATTTTGCAGGCTTTGGTGCCAGGAAAAAAGGTTTCTTAGAGACCTTCTGATTGAAGGGAAGTGTTGAGACAAACTCCATAAAAGTGTAAGTCGCTTGCTTTCAGAGGCCCACTATTATGTTGACAGATCCTAAACTTTGGACATGATAAGCTTTAATATTTGCAAGTGAGCCTTTTCTTGCTCATTAAAAATTGGAGATAAATAGAAAAATCTTCTTCTCACTTCAGACATGTGTGTCATTTATAAATTATATTTATTCATAACCACATTGAATGAGTGTGATAAAGATAAATAAAACTGGTCTTGGGAAAATAATTTCATAGTTTTTTTTCAGTGATGCTATATAATACAGGAAAACTAAAAGCTGTAGAAATTATTGTATGCATTATGACTAGGTACCACTCTTCACTCTGATTTTCATTCTAATCTCTGAATGCCTTGAGTAACATACCAGGAAGACAGGGCCGTTGGCACGACTGGCTCAAGTACTGAGCATCACTGTTCCTCAATTCCAACTCCTTAGAGTTGATTTCAGTTACTTGGGCATTAATAGTTCTGGACAATAATCCAGCAATAGAGGTAAGTACCTGTAAAAGAAAGGCATGAAGTGAATTTTATTGATTTCTGAACTAAGCAATGTGGTCAACAGGTGTAACCCACCCACAATGCAGTATGGGCTCTGCCCAGGCAAAGTCAACGTAGGACTTGCTGACTTGTCTCCAGGAAAAGAGCTGATCACCTGCATGGCAGTGCAGACCTCACTAGACACGGTATCACAGATGGTGGCATCCAACACTCTGCTCAAACATGAAGACTGGCTTCCACTTACCGCCCTGTGTTTGTGGGTAAAATCACTTAAATTCTCCAAATCTCAGTTTCTTTATCTATAAAGTAGAAATAACCTCTTCCTCATAGGTTTATCGTGATGATTAAATTGAATAATGCACTTAAAGCTTTTAACACAGTAGCTGGCACATAACAAATAAGTGCCCAATAAGCGGTATTATTAATATGAAAGTTCCAGTTAGGGGCAGCATAATACAGTAGGAAAAAAGAAATTTCAAAACAACTGTGGTTTGAATCTCAGTTCTGCTACCAAAAATTAATATCCAACTGTGTGTACATACGTGTGTCCCCTATGGGTATAGCACCCTATACTCCTTGGTACGCTAATTTCACCCAATAGTTAGGAGACAATATTAGGAGCAGGTCCACAATTCTTGGTTTAAATGGTCAAGTGCCCAGGGAAGCAGCCCAGAGCATGAGGAATGATTTGTCCAATAACCCACAATTAAGAGTGGCTAAGAGAGGACTCAGACCCAGCACTCCTGGCCCAAATCTGGGCTATGTTTCAGATTTGTAAAATAGTTTCCTAATTACTTTTACTCCACCTAGGCATGCAAACAACTCAATTTATTTTCAGACAATTGTTGGCAAGAGGACTGCATGTTAATTATATAATCAACTTTCAAAACAAATGGATGTTGGGGGAAGGGGAGGTGTTTGGCAGGATTTCTCTGAGAACTGGAAGTCAGCCCCAAGTTCTCTAGTCTGGGAAAACTGTAGCAAGACCCCCAAAGCCAGGCCTCTGGCTGGCAGAGAAGGCAAAATTCACCAGCTCTGAAGCTTGGGAAAAAGCTGAATTTGCGATTCCCTCCTTCCAGTTTGGGCACTGAATTTTTTAAAACAGCCGTGACCAAGAGTGCAGTCTTTTGCAGGGGTGAGGACCTGAAATGCACAAATAGTTAGGAACTGGAAGTCATCCCATACCAGAATCTTTGCATTTGATCTCTTTAAACCTCAGAAATAGGGACACATGAGAGTTTTCCCCTTGAATCAGATGATGAGAAACTGAGAAACCTGGATATTTATTCATTATCTGCAGCATCAGTGAAGAATCCTTTTTCGTGGCTAACCAGGTTATAAAATAGAAGAAATGATGCAAGAACAGGCAGACCCAGAAGATAACTCCCTGCCCCTGTGCCACCCCAGTGTGACAGGCTCTCCTCGCCTTCCCAGGAACGTTCGAACGTTCTCCAGATCTAACGTGGCAGTTACAAATATAGTTAACATCTCAGTGACTGAATTAAACTAATGCCCGGAAGAAATTCAGACTCTCATTCAGGATTAGTCCAAAGAGTCCATATGGCAATTGGCCCCAGACATACATGACCTTGGACTTGAAAAAGAAGTTTAACAACAACAACAAAAAATTAACACACCTTTTTTTTTTTTTTTTCTGTTCTCTTTGAAGTTCAAAACAAACAGGAAAAGACTTTAAAAAAAAAAAAATTGGGCGTTGAAAAATGGAAGCCGTCAGCATGGCAAGAATGAGTAAACAGATGCCTGGAACAGACCGTGAGATTTCTCGGTGCTGAGCACAGGCATCGCCCTGACTGCAAGTGGGTTGCTGCCACGTGGTGAGGCAACAGCAAGCTCCACAGCAGTCCTGGGGAAAAGGGTTTTTACTTCTAATCAAAGCCCACAAGGGAGTTTTGTCAATATGATCATTGTGCTCAGCTACTGCAGGAAAAAAAATTGCCCTCTTGATGAGGGAGTATATTGGTGTTCCAGACAATTCCATCCTAGCAGGTGAGGAATGAAGAAAGTAGAAGGGAATAAAAGAAAAACATTTCCAGAAAAAAAATGTTTCAGCATGATTTTATTATCTTTGAACATATTGAAATTTAATAGTGTTTATTTCTAGTTGTCAAGACTATGAGTGATTTTTTTTCTTCACTTTGCTTAACTCCTCTTTTTTTCTACAATGTATATGTGTTTACTGTATAATAAAAAACGTTACAAGGGAAAACTTTAGAGGTAGCAGGATTGTGTTAAGCTTAAAGATCTACATTGATTTATTACTCATGTTATTCTTTTTCAGTAAGATAAGAAAAGCTGGATAATGATGGTGGTGAACTGAAAATAGCAACCTGCCGAGTATTTGAAAGGTGGAAAAAAAATTCTAAATTTTTGAATTATTAGCATTTAATCCTTCATATAAATTTTGAGGATTTTTTTCTCTTTTTGGTAGTCTTATAATTTTATTAAATCAAATATCATAAACATTAACCTGCATTTAATTTGGACATATGTCCTTAAACTATTAGAATCAAACCTATTTTATTTTTCTTTCATCCACTGAGACTAAATATATCACCACTCATAACAGCAATATTATTTGATGATAAAGAAAATACTGTTTCATTTTTTAAATAAAATTATTGGACAAAAAAATGGGTCACACTAAAGGGAACATTTTAATTTATGAAATTGAAAGCTATGTTATACAAATCACCACAAACTGGTAGCTATGGTTTGCATTTAGTTCTGTCTCTGCTGAAATCCATCAGTCTCTGCTAAAATCTTGATTTATTTTTCTTAAAGAATACTTACCAGGGAAGTATACTTTATTAGCCACTCTCTAATAGATTCCTATGTCCAGAATGCAACAAGTAAGTTGATAGCTGCCAATGAAACAATAAGATAAACAAAAAGTATCTCATAATTTAAGGATCTCATGGTGCTGTTAGAGAACTATGAATGAACAGATATATATTTCTCACAATGCTGTCTCTTTTTATACCTCTAGAGAGGACATGGGCTGACCTTTCTTGCATGGCTTATAAACTGACTGAAAAAAATCTAATAATGCAGTATTGTGTAGGCACCCGTATAGACTACTTTGAGAAGAAAAAGACACACATATAAGCTCTGGGAAATTTATCTTAAAATATCAGAAATATTACTTTATGTATGAACCAGATGTTTTTAAAAGTATACCTTATTATACAATAGTTACCCTTATATACAAGTTTAATAAAATAAAATAAAATATTAATTTAAAAGTCATTAAAAATGCATGTTAAAATAATTATTTGAAAATTAGACATCTCAAATTGAATGTGGACAGTTTCACCCCTGGTTCTGAATTTCAAATAGACTGATGAAAATAGATGCATTATGGGATTCTAGAGAAAAGAGTGTCCCTTCCTCCCAGTCACACAGATCTTCTTTCAGAATTCAGCTAAGAGGTAACACAAAGAATAGGGGCTCTTGGGAATATGGTAGAAAGAAAGTGAGTGGGGGAAAAAAAGGTATTGATAGTAGTGTTGACACCAGCTAAATTTCCAGCTAATTCCTCAGATTCTTAACATTTAAACTGAAAGTTGGTGTCTCATTACATTTACAATTTTAGAGCAGAAAGGACTTTATACATGACCTAACCCAAACTCCTTATCTGATAGAGGCGGCTATGCTTCAAACTAGTGAAGCCACTGGACCATGGTCAGGCATCTAGCCCAGGAGATTCAGAACTGTTAGGGGCTAAATTGTGTCCTCCCCCATCCCCAAGTTGTCCCGACTCAGAATGTGCCTGTATTTGGAGGTAGGATCTTTAGAGATGATTAAGTTAAAAAGTAAGTAGGATGAGTCCTAATCCAATATGACTGGTGACCTTTTAAGAAGAAGAAATTTAGGCACTCACACGGACAAAGGAAGATGAAGCCACAGGAAGAAGAAGCCATCTACAAGCCAAGAAGAGAGGCTTGGAACAGACCCTCCCTCGTGGCCTTCAGAAGGAACCAACCCTGCTGGCATCTTGATCTCAGACTTCTGGCCTCCAGAACTGTGAGAAAATAAATTTCTGTTGTTTAAGCCACGCAGTCAGCAGCCCTAAGAATTTAATATAAAGCCCAAACTACAGCCTCTTGATTTCCTCAGATTCTTGATTTGAGAGATATCAGTGATACCTATGAACGCAGGATCCCTTGAGAATTTTCCATCTTGAATGATCACTGAGCTAAACAGACAGGAGATTTCCCATGGTCTTTAGACCTGAAATCCTCAGGTGCCAATATGAGCCAGAACTACTTCTTCCCAGAAACCTCCTGGGCCTGCCAGGCTGGGCACATCCTCTACTCTTGAAGACCAAAATGGAGCAAGAGATGACATTCCACTGACTAATTCTGCTTGTTTATTCCTTTATTAGACTTCTAGTTACCTATCAACACTTAAGGAAAAGGAAATTCTAAAAAAGATAATTAATAATTCATCACTTCCAATAAGATAATGGATCTCTAATAGATTTGTGTAAAAAAATAAGGAAAGAGTAATGCCATTTTGTATGATGACTTTATTGAAAACCTGAAATAAAAATAAAATAAAATTTTCTACATGAAAGAGATAAGTGAAGTTTCCATTAATTTTCTTTTTCCAAAATGTGTAAATAAAAATACACAAGGTAACCTTATCACAGGGGTGTCCTCTTTCTTTCTTAAGCCAATTTCTGGAATGTCCAGGAGAAAGGTAGTTGAGGCAGAAGTTATAAGTGACCAGTTAGATCCATCACTGACTAAGCGATAAGGAAAATAAAATGAAGGTGCCTAGGAGTTTCCATATGGAATTGGGTTTTGAGTTTGGTGCTAGTGTTAGAAAAATAGTTCTCCAAACTCCAACAGACATCAGAATCATGTAGTGAAGCATTAGAAAAAGGAGTGCTTAGGCCCCACCCTAAACCTAAGGAATCAGGATCTCTGACAATGGGACCCTCTTCACGATCATCTTTAACAAGTGTCCCTGGTGAGCCTGATGCGCCACACAGGCGGAGAACAACTGGGTGAGAGGAAGCAAAATCTGCGGTTTGCTGTGTTTACATGTGAGAAGCAGAGAATTATAGACTAACAGCATCTGTGTTCTGCACTTGCAAATCAGAGTCTGATTTTTCATGGAGAAATAATGACCCTTCCAAAAATAAGCCTGAGAAGAAGAGAAGTCATCTTCGGTGGAGGAAATGGGTATAATGTTTTAAACTAGAGCCCCAGAGTCCCTAAATGCCCAGAGGGTCCACACAGGCAACACCAGAAATAAGCACCCAGGTGAAAGAGACAGTAAAGAGAGGGAGAGGCCTGTCAGTGAGAGCTCGGCCTGGATCCCAGGAGCAGCCATGGCTGAGCTCCCTGGGAACGGGGTGGGGCTTGGGGA
>VSMD01059248.1:0-18674 GCA_008750895.1 Mirza zaza
TCACTTTGTTGTCCAGGCTAGAGTGAGTGCCGTGGCGTCAGCCTAGCTCACAGCAACCTCAAACTCCTGGGCTCAAGCAATCCTGCTGCCTCAGCCTCCCAAGTAGCTGGGACTACAGGCATGCGCCACCATGCCCGGCTAATTTTTTCTATATATATTAGTTGGCCAATTAATTTCTTTCTATTTATAGTAGAGATGGGGTCTCGCTCTTGCTCAGGCTAGTCTCGAACTCCTGAGCTCAAATGATCCGCCCACCTCGGCCTCCCAGAGAGCTAGGATTACAGGCTTGAGCCACCGCGCCCGGCCGAAAAGTATATTTTCTAGTGCTGGCTAAACAAAGTCAGTTTGAAGAATGTAGCAGTGGAAAGAGGAAATTTGCTTAAACATCCCTTATTTAATTTTTTTAATTAAATGTGGACCAAGGAATGTGAAAAAATGTAAATATATGTGCACACATATAGGTGGCTTAAGGCAGCAGTCCCCAACCTTTTTGGCACCAAGGACCAGTTTCATGGAAGACAATTTTTCCATGGACCAGGGCTGAGGGGCAATGGTTTCAGCATGATTCAAGTGCGTTACATTTATTGTGCAGTCAGACCTCTTTGCTAGTAATAATCTGTATTTGCAGCTGCTCCCCAGCTCTAGCATCACTGTCTCAGCTCCACCGCAGATCATCAGGCATTAGATTCTCATAGGGAGCATGCAGCCTAGATCCCTCGAGTATGCAGTTTACAGTAGTGTTTGTGTTTACACTCCTATGAGAATCTAATGCTGCTGCTGATCTGACAGGAGGCAGAGCTCAGGCGGTGATGGGAGTGATGGGGAGTGGTTGTAAATACAAATGAAACTTCACTCATTTGCCTGCCCACCCCTCACCTCCTGTTGTATTGGGGCTGTTCCTAATAGGCCATGGATGGGGATTGGGGATCTCAAGCCTAAGGTAAGGGGTCAAGAGAAATTATATATTCAAACTCCAAAATTCTTCTGAGTGGTTTAATTTTTTATATCTGTTATAATTGACACTTAGGAAATTTTAAATGTAGAGGAAGAAATAACCTAATTTTACTGATAAACATAGTTATTTATCAGTAAAACAAACTGATAGCATGTATAGTTGGCACCAGCGAGGTCTGCCAGTCAGAAGTGGGCTCTGAAGCCGAGGACTGTCGAAAAAGACAGTAGGAAGGTCCCCTAGGACTCTCTGTTTCAGGGGGTCAGCAAGACAGACCCTCGTACCTACTCACAGTTAAGACCTAGAAATACTTTCATAGTAATATGTAATCACACACACATTACCCAGCACAGTGCTAATGACAAAGGTGTCAGTAATACTTGATTATTCATTTGATCTGTAGTTAAATGTTGAGAGGTAACAGAAAAATAACTAGTTCCTGGTGAGATGAGTTGGGGAGGACTCTTGAAGGAAGCAGGGTTTGGCAATGATGATGTGCTGCAGATAGTTCCATAGTAATGGAACAGTTTGTTTGTAGCTGAGTGTAAAAGGTGGTTCTATAGAGGATGGCAGCCTATTTTTGCCCTGCCCTGCCAGGTGATTTGACACCTCATCTCCTTTCAACTTAGGCGAGTCTCCTGGCATGTGAAGGCCTAGCAGGTGTAAGTTTGGTTCCCACTGCAGCCAGCAAGAAGATGATGCTGAGCCAGATTGCCAGCAAGCAGGCCGAGAATGGAGAACGGGCAGGGAGCCCCGACGTGCTGAGGTGCTCGAGTCAGGTACAGCGCTTGAGTCCATTGTGGCGCCTGGGGGTCGGGTGGCCCTAGCTCTCTGCCAGGAGACGCCAAGCTCTGATTCCTTGTATTTCCATTTAGGGAACTGGGGAAAAATCATTCATCCCACTTGGGGAATGAACGATTGTTGTTACTTTGGAGAGCTAAGGAAGGCCTTTTCTGTACCTATACCTCCTTACGACCAGGATACTTGGAGAGTGTATTTTCCCTAAGCTTTGGGGGCAGGTGGTTTACTCTCATTTATAAGTTGTTTGTCTGAAAGCAGCATTTGGTTTCGTCTTGTGTTCTGAGATGGACTGTGAGTTTAGATTTGATTTGTCTTCAAAGGGCCACCGAAAAGACAGTGATAAGTCCCGGAGCCGCAAAGATGATGACAGCTTGGCTGAGGCCTCTCATTCAAAAAAGACTGTTAAAAAGGCAGGTAATGGGGTAATCCCCCAAACTGATACAGTTTAGTGATGGGGTGATTACTTCCTCTTTCTTCCTGATATCACTCAACCTGGAGCTTTCCCTAGACACTTTGGTCTCTCGCAGCCAGTGAATGTGTCCCCTGATTTCACACAGAGACCACTGAGGTAGTTGATCTCTACCCTCGCTGGAACATCTGGTACCATTTGGGGAACATGAGATCCCATGGTGGGGGGCAGGCAGACTCCAGCTTAGGTCATAGGAATGTTGGGTTTGACAAGGTGGACAGCTTTCTCACTCTACCTCCTTCCCCAGAAGGTCTTTTAACGCTAAGGAATATGGGCAATGACAGCACCTTTAGACAGCATCAGAGAGGTTCCTTTGTCTGGCAGCTGGAGGTGGACCCAGAATAAAATGGTCTCTCCAGGAAGAGGGCATAGGGACAGCCTCCTGACATGCCTTACTGTTGCCCCCAGGTGGTGGTAGTGGAACAAAATGGTTCTTTTCAAGTAAAGATTCCCAAAAATTTTGTTTGTGAACACTGCTTTGGAGCCTTTAGGAGCAGTTACCACCTAAAGAGACACATCCTTATTCACACCGGTAAGTTTCTAACTTGTATTCAAAAGGGGAGAACAGTTTGTAGCTCTGTGTATGTATGTGTGTGCGGCTCCAGTTAGGTTTATTTTAAAGGGGATGTATTAGAAATGGAGGAAGAAGATAATTGAATGAGGTAGAGATTGCATGGCTCTGTGTCTGGTGTCAGTGATAACAGCTGCTTTGGGAACCCTTTCCCTTGTATGATAGCTTAGGTGCCTACATATTGGTAAGAGTTAAAGTTTCTGAGAAAATAACTGGAATGAAATCCCTACCATATCCCTCCTGACATTCACTTCTCTCTCCACTCGGGCCAGGTGAGAAGCCGTTTGAGTGTGATATATGTGATATGCGCTTCATCCAAAAGTACCACCTGGAACGCCACAAGCGTGTGCACAGTGGTGAAAAGCCTTACAAGTGTGAACGGTGTCATCAGGTAAGATTCACAGGTCATCCGTTCCAGTTGCAGCCCCCTGCACAAACTTTTTGTTCCCCAAGAACCAGCCCTGGCCCCTATTCCTGCCTGCCTAAGGGGCCACCTGGCATTGCTCACCATAGTAGAGTTAGCACCTTGCTGAGATGCATCTCTCTGGCCTCATGCAGTTAACTCCTGAGGTAGCTGTGTTGTCCTCATTTCACATATGGGACAATTGAGATTCTGAGATATTAAGTTTCCCAAATATACAGCAGATCAAGAGCAGAGCCAGTATTCAGTCCAACTTCAGAACTCATGTACTTTGGAGGAAGAGATACAATCTTTGCCCTAAGGGTCAGTTATCTGATCTGATGAGAATATAAGAGCCAAGACCAAAACAAGACAAGAACAAGAGATGAGAAATGATGATAACCAACTCTTCCTGGATGCATTGTGAGGTCCTAAGCTTTGCTCCACACTCTTAACATTGAATCTTCAAAACACTAGAATGAAAGCTCCATGAGGGCAAAGACTTTGTCCTTCTGGTTCTCCACTCTGTCCTCAGCCCCAAGTACTGTACCTACCTTGAGATAGATACTCAATAAATATTTGATGAATAAAGCAGCTACCCTGTGAGTAGGTACTTTTAGCCTCGTTTTACAGATGAGTATACAGATTTAGTGCTGTTAGATAATTTGCCCAAGGTCATAACAGTTGCTAAGTGATAGAACCAGGATTCAGACCCAGGCACCATGGCTTCAGAGTTTGCCTTCCTAACCACGGTGTGCTCATGCCATCTCTGCACATGCTGAGGGGATATAGAATGTTACATCCGCCTCCTTTGTGGGGAAGGAGCTAGCCAACAGGTAGCTGAGTTTCTCCTCTCAGGCACTTAACCCTCCTTTTCTTCTCAGTGTTTTTCTCGGACAGATCGATTACTCAGACACAAACGGATGTGCCAAGGGTGCCAGTCCAAGACTTCCGACGGGCAGTTTTCTCTATAGGCGCAAGGGGCCCTGGGTGGTGGGAGTGATCAGAAGAATCTGAAGAGCGCACCCCCCTCTGGTCTGATGGTCCCACCACCGCCACATCTGAACCTGTCCCGCTCCTGGAGGAGTGGACCCAGGAGACCAGAAGAGTGCATCAGGGGACAGTGGCCCCAGAGCTTCAGCTCTGTAAATAATCTGAGACTATGAGTATCTCGGGGAAGTTCCTACAGCATTCCTGGGTAGGGGAGCTAGTCCCTGGACCCTTGGCTGAGGTCATAGGTGGGAACTCGAGGTACAGGACCAAGACTGAAGCGTGGCTCCCACAACCTTGGACTGTAGCTGGCAGCTGAAATGGAAAAGACTGGGGAAGGGATTTGTTTGTTTGTTCTGTTCTTGTTTTTGTTTATCCAAAAGCAATTTCAGCAGGTAAACTGTGGATACAGGTCATCTGGAAGCATAGAGTTCTGGTCCAAAATGGACTATGGCTGGTCCAGCTCTCCCCAAAAGTTAAGTTTTTAGTTGCAATAGATCCTCAGTGTTCCACAGCCCTGCACCTCACCTCCTGTTTGAGGGATGATAGGACCAGGGATGGCAGCTGAGTTTTTTGGCCTCCTTACACACTGTAGGGACAAAGGGGAAAACAGTGGGAGGAGCAGGCAAGGGCTGGATCCAAAAAGAGTGCATGGTACCTCTTACTTCCTCAAGGGAAGAGCAAGAGTTGTGCCCAGGGGTATTGTAATGGCCCATGCCACACTGGTACCTGATGGGGTCAGCTCAAGTGCCTTTAGGAGGAAACTTGGGTGAGAGTGTCCCATGAAGCCCTTTTCTTCTTTCTTTGGGCAATTGGTCTTGAGATGTTTGTGGCTACCTCGCTGCCATTGACTCCTAAAGCCATATAGAGCAAGGAGTTATGGATGTCAGAATGGGTTCTCTCTCCTTGTGCCCTCTTAGGAACAATCCAAGACTAGTCCCATTTTGGCTAAGAGCTGTTCAAGAAACAAAAGAATTCTTCTGACCTGACTGTTGAGCAGTAAGAGCTGTTCTCCCTCCCCAAGTCCTATCACTGTATTCAGGTAGAGGAAATAGGGGTCTGTCCTTTGTCCCAAAGAACAAGATCTTGGCTTCCTTCTTGATGGCCATCCCTACCCAACAAAGAATTGGGGGTGGGGGTGTGGAGGATACTGCAGAGAAAAGACTGGGGAAGAAACCTGATGTAAGTTTTATTCTTAACCATGTTCTTTGCTCCTCTCTGCTCTGACACCACCACTCCGTCCACCCCCAGAAAAATGATCAGGGGTGGGGTGTGTGTCCGTGTGTATGTGTGATATGTGAGTGCTCATATTTGTATGCTTGGAGGAAATGGCATGTTATTGAGCCAAACCCTTCTCTGGCCCTCACCTTAGGGAAGGATGAACAGAAAACAGCCTTCTCCCACCAAGACCTGAAGAGTGCTTGAGGTCTCAGCAGGAGCTGAGAAACACAATTTAGGAAACAGAAGGGCTTTGTTTTGGAAGGTTTTTTAAAAATTGATTCAACAGGCTGATGGTTAGGGCATTTGTAAGCCAAGCCAAGGCTTGTGAACATGAATTTTCTAAGGTGTGAAGTAAACCCTTTCTTCCTGCAAAAGAAAGGATCATTATAGGAGCTTCTAGAGTTTGGTTGGCCCCCCTGTGGCCTGCCCTGACCAATAGTGGCAGAGCTATCTTAGAAGTAATGGAGCCTGGTTGAACCTGAGCTCCAAGCTGTCAGTGCGAATCTGAGATAGCAACCTCCAAGAAGTGGCATTTCATTTCCCAGAGAATGTAGGGAGTAGATAGCAGCAGCAATTCCTGGCTATTAGCTGTTCTGGAGGGGATAAGGGTTGGAGGAGGCTCATCCTTACCTCTGGTATATTTCAGGGAAAAAGAAAGGTGACATGGCACCCTTTAGATTTTCCCTGACAGCATCTGAGATCTTTTGGGGGAGATGCTGAGTTTGCTGCTCTGTACTCTTCTAGCTCGATGCTGACACCCCCATTTGATGTGGTCCCAAACTTAGATCTCAGTTCTTGGATCTGCCCTGTGGCCCCTGTAAGCAGGGGTATCTTTCTGCATGTGAGCCAGCCTCCTTCCTGTTAGAGGGCTCTGCTGGGGCTGGGATTTTTCTGTCATTCACTTGTGGGATGCTTCACCCCCCAACTTCCAGCAACCTATAAAACTGCCCTCCAAAAACGGTTTTGAAAACAGGAGGCCTCTCTCCCTGCCACTTATAGCTAATCTGTTTGGGATGGAGAGAATCACAAGTGACCTATGCCTGTACATGTACAAATGTGTGTGCTGGGTCAGAAGGTGCGCACACCCCCCACAGACCTTGGCTGCTTGCCTGGGGGAGGGAGGGAACTTCTGAGCATGTGTGCAAACAGCTATGCCAGAACCACCCTGCTGAGGAATTGGGTGTAGGGGAAACTCAGGAGCAGGTAGGTAGTGCAGTTCAGGTGCTGATGCTCTGGGGTAGTGGATGTGTGAGGAGAGAGGAGCAAAGGGGTGAAGGCACTCAGAGGGCCCAGGAGCCCCACTTATACCCCAGGGAAATCACAGACTAAGAGAGCTGCACAGGCTTCTGGGCCCAATGCCCCACCTTCCCTTACTGGGGTGGGGCCTAGCACTGGAAAGATGCCTCAGGTGTGTGTAGAGTGAGGGGAAATGGAGATAGGGCAGGCTCTCAGAAAGCAGGATGTGGAATTGGGGGATCCAGGAAAGCAGAGTGCCTGTTCCTAGGTGGGCTGCTGCATCAGGCCCTGCCCTTCCCAGCACCCCAAGTCTTTTCCGTCCACCCCCAGCAGCCTTGTCATCACTTAGCTACTGATGTGCCCCATGGCTTGACATTGGAGGGTTAAATGAGTGGATTCCCACCACAACTCTAACTCTCTCCCCAGATGCCTCTGCCTCTGCTGGGCCTTGGGGCTTTTATCTTCAACTATCCCTTTCCTACCCTTCCTCTCCACCCTTTTTTTTTTTTTTAATATACTTATTTTGCTATGGGGGAGGGGAATATCAAATGGACAAGATCACTTTTAAATGGTAGTTTTTATAAGATGTTATAAACTTGTATCTTTTTACCATTAAAGTGCAGTGTATGTTCCTTCGTGATATATTTAGGATATTTAAATAAAAACAAAATGGGGCTTTTCTACATATTATCTGCTCTTTGGGAAGAATATCCTTTGGGGAAACTTTCACTGGGGACCAGAGTAGTTTTAGTGGTTTTCCTTTTTTCTCTCTAATATAACCACCCCACAACCTCTAGCACCCTACAAACCACCATTTTAAAGCCCCCCTTCTCCACAGAGGAGCAAGAAGTAGAAGTAAAAACAGGCCACCAGCTCTGAACAAGAGAAGAAAGCATACACAGCAGGACAGGATGAGTGTGGGCACTTTGGTGTCTCTCAAAGTGTGGCCTGTAGCCCTGCATCAGCAGCACCCAGGAACTCCCTAGCCCTCTCCAGACCTTCCCAGGCTGTGTGGCAGGAGTCCCCTGCATGTTCAAGTTGCCCTGCCCTCAGGTGGCAAAAGGAGAGTGGATATGACCTTTTCTGAGCCCCAGGCTAAACAGTCTGCATTGGCCTTGGTGAGGTAACGCCAAGTGACAGCTGTGGTGTCAGGTAAGACTTTATTGTGTGCTTGTGTGGGGTGACCCTCACTCCTTGTGAGGTAGGGAGGCAAGGTGGCAGCAGCAGGAAGCAGCCCTCTTGGGTGTCACTCTGAAAATGAAGTAGGGTGGTGACCATTCCTCTGCCTCTGTGGTGGTTTAGTGCCTTTCCAGGCTCCTGCCTGACAGAGCTGCCCCCAGTTCCCATTGTCCTCCCTGGACAGTGCTGGTCCTGAAGAGTTCGGGCTGAGAGTCTCTCATTCAGAGAGCAGGACGGTCTGCGTCTTGAAAGCAGGGATTGATGGTGGTCGTGATGGCACTTTTGTAGAGAGGATTGTTGTCCTGGGGAAAGATGTTGCAAATTGTGAGGGAAAATCCCAGGATTCCTTGTCCCCTTCATCTAGTCCTAAGTGGCCAGCCTACAACTTGAGCAGGATCCTAGGAGCCAGTGGAAGTCAGCAGAGGGGTGGGAGGAGTCAGGGCTGAGCTCAGGTGAGGAAGCAGAGAGCAAAAAGGGGCCCAACCAAGGAAGGCAAGCAAGGACAGCCCAGCCGGGTGGGGCAGGAGGCAGTCTCCTCACCTGCTTCCAGTTAAGTTGCTGCTGCTCCTTCTCAAAGCGTCTGTATTCCCGACGGTCATAGATTTCCACTGAGAGCCGGTAAGCCAGGACCAGCCCCAGTCCCACTGCCACGATACCTCCTATGCAACCCAGCACAATGGCTTGGCTGTGGTCTGCTCCTTCTATAGGGGAGAACAGGACACAGACTTCTGGGGGCTGGGGCATAGGGACAGATAAACAGTTGCTCACAGTGTCCAGCCTCTCTAACCCTCTCACTGGCAGCAAAGGGAACCCAGTAGGATCCAAGGTTATCATCATTGCCCGGGGCCTTAGTCTTTGCTTGGTCCATCACCTCTGCCCCTGCCCTGGATTCAGAGCTCTGCTTCAGCCCCCGGTCTGGTTTCCCATTATCTTCACCTGCACGTCCCCAGAGTTCTAGGCCCTGCCCATCAAACTTCCAGGGCTCCACTTGGCATCTCCACCTACTTACTCTCTTGGGGTCTCACTCTCAGTGTGACCCTGCCTCCAGTCTCATCCTCCACCAAGAAGAAGAACAGCTGATTGTCCAGAGTCCTGTCTTTGCACCAGCCATCATCCAAGACAGGGGCCAAAGCCAGGGTCACGTTGGCATGGGCACAAGCTGTGCTGCAGTTGGTGGCCAGGGGGCCAGTCCCAAAGGCCCCACACTCTGCACAGTCCCTGTGTGGTAGATGCCAATGTTACCAGCTGGGTGGTTGTCACCCACTAGCCCCCACCCACAGCACAACCAAGAAAGAGAGCAGGCAGACAGGAGTAGCTCCTCAAGCCCCACCGTGCCCCTGCTCCCGAGATGCAAGACCTGAGGCCTCACCTGTGTCTCTCGCATGGTGTCTTACAGCCTGGGCACTGGTCGCACAGAGCACCGTAGTAGCCGTCGAAGCACTGGCAGCGGTTGCATTTGCATTGTCCATGGCCACTGCAGAGCCCTCCTTCGGGACTGACACAGCTGTCTGTGTCCCCGCTGCACTCACATGCTCTGCCCGTGCGGTTGGCATGACAGTAACATACTCCACATTGGCAGCGGCCGAAGCCTGGGGCAGAGCCATGTACAGGGTGACAACAATAAGTCCCCACACACAATTGGCCATCACATGCCACCACAGGCCCATGTATTCAGCCTATTTCAAGTGTACCAGACACATGCTCTAACCTAATTCGTTACACCAGAATCTTTGACATGTGCCCTCAGTGTCATGAAGCTCCCAGAGCCTAATTGCCTTGGGAGGGACCCTCAGACCCTACCCTCCTCCCAAAGTCTCCAGGTACCTCCACAGAGGATGCCCTCATGTCGCTCACAGCTGGCATCATCACACTCGCACAGACGCCCGGAGCTCTGTCCTCTGCAGCTGCAGCGTCCGCACTGGCACCGTCCCTTTCCACTGCACAGGGGCCCTGTTCCATTGGGGGCCCGGCACCCAGATTCCAGATCCGGGGAGGACAGCTCAGCCTCAGAGCACTCACAGAGCCGGCCCAGGCGGCCAGCGGCACAGCTGGGAGGGAAAGGCGGAGGAGAGAGAAGTGGGTCCAGGAGTTTGACCATCCCTGACCTGTCTCTCCCAGGTTCCTCTAAACCCATGTTCTCGAAGAGTTGGAGAGAGACGAGTGGCCAGAGTGAGGGGTGCCAGAGTGCAGTGAAGCAGAGGAGTGGAAGAGTGAGAGTTCCCTTCAAGGGGAGGGCTTAGGATGTCTAGGAGACTCCAGTGGGAGGGTGGAAAGTGAAGGAGGAGGAATACAGGGTTGGTCATTTGTGGGGAGCCAGCTGGGTGAAGGGAAGAGGGGGCCCTCACCTGCACACCCCACACTGTAGGTGTCCCTGGCCGTCACTGCAGTGGGGAGCCTGAGGCTGGCTGTCACTGCAGTTACAGCCACACAGTGTATGCAACTCCACAGTCAGTTCCTCAGAGAAGCCAAGGGCCCGGAGCCTCAGGAGATGGGGCTCTGGGAGGCAGTAGGTAGCTTGGAGAGTAACCCAGAAATTCACCTGAGGACAGTGTGGCCAGATTATACACACGTGCACACCCCAGCCCACTGATCATCCCAATCCCTACCCTTTAGTAAATTAAGGGATAGGCCAGGCACAGTGGCTCATGCTGGTAATATCAGCCTGGGCAACATAGCTAGACCCCATTTCTACAAAATATTTTAAAATTAGGTGTGGTGGCACACACCTGTAGCCCCAGCTACCATAGAGGCTGAGGCAGGAGGATCGCTTGAGCCCAGAAGTTCGATGCTACTGTGAGCTATGATAATGCCACTGCACTCTAGACTCAGTGACAGAGCGAGATGCTGTCTCTAAAAAAACAAAAATTAAATCAGGCCGGGCACAGTGGCTCATGCCTGTAATCCTAGCACTCTGGGAGGCCGAGGCGGGTGGATCATTTGAGCTCAGGAGTTTGAGACCAGCCTGAGCAAGGGCAAGACCCTGTCTCTACTAAAAATAGAAAGAAATTAATTGGACAACTAAACATATATAGAAAAAATTAGCCAGGCATGGTGGTGCATGCCTGTAGTCCCAGCTACTCAGGAGGCTGAGGCAGGAGGATCACTTGAACCCAGGGGTTTGAGGTTGCTGTGAGCTAGGCTGACGCCACGGCACTCCAGCCGGCGTAACAGACTTGAGACTCTGTCTCAAAAAATAAAATAAAATAAATTTTTTTAAAAAATTAAATCAAACACCACATGTACTCATTAGTAAATTGGAACTAACCAATGAGCACATGTGCACAAAGGGAAGTAAAACTCAGTGGAAATCAAGCAGGGGGGAAGGGGGATAAGAGAAGGGGCAGAAACCTACCTAACCGGTACAATGAACACTATTTGGATGATGGGCACAACTATAACCATTACTCAAGCATTACAAAAGCAATCTATGTAACCAAAAACATTTCTATACCCTTAATATTTTAAAATTTTAAAAATAAATCAATTAAAGGATAGGATCATAACACCCATCTCCCAGAAACATGCCTGAGGAAGCTGCTCATTAAGCCCCCTCAGAAAGGACAGATGAAGGACTACCCCACGCTACCACATTGTTTTCAGTGCCTGCCCCTGTCTTTTCCTGCCTGCTTCAGTTTTCCACGCCCACCCCCCCACTTCCTTCTGCCTATCCTGGAGAGCTCTCACCGTCTGGTTGACTTGGACATGGCTGCATTGTCCCCGATCCTCAGCCTCACCCTCCCTCTTCTCAAGACCCCCACACTGGGATCTGTAAGAGATGTGGACCCCAGGAGGGAGTGAAGAGTGTTCGAGGGTCACAGTGGATGACAGGCTCTGTGGGAAGAGAGGGCGTGGGTAACCATGTGAAGGCAGGACCCAACCCTACCTCTGCCCTCTCCGGCCATTCCCATTCTGCCAGCACCCTGCCCTCTGCCACCTGGGGCTCCTTCCATGCTGCCTGGTCAGGAGGCATTTCTGGAGCAAGGGTGTGTGAGAAGGCCAAGTGGAGCACCCTGGTTCCAAAGGCCTCTAATACAGCATTTCAAGGCAGCTGCCAGCGAGGGCTGCTGGGGGTCAAGGGCTGGCCAGGTGCTGTAAATGTGCAGTGACTGTGTTTGTTAAACACCAAATCAGGACACACAACCTGGATGCACGCAAAGTCTAAAGGACAGATTCATCACACTAAGTGTCCTGGGAAATTTGATGCGGTCTCAGATTTCCTTGCCATGGATTTAGGATGTGGTCCCTATCATCAAGAAGCTTACAGTCTAGTTGCAGAGATAACACCTAAACCCAGGAAACACTTAAGAATATTTGTGGTTCCTTCTGCCTGTGCAATTCTGTGGTTCTTGTGAAGAATATCTCTGAATAGTTTATAAACTTAACAAAGGCAGCCTCCAGATCTCACATTCTTTATGTACAGACGGACAGATGCCAGCCTTTCCATTTGTTATCTGTGTGACCTCGGGCAAGTCACGTAGTCCCTTGTATCTGTTTCCTCATCCGTAAATAGGATAAAAGTTAGGAAGCAGGGGTTCTGTTGGGGTAAAATGAGGTAGCAAACAGTTTGTGCACCTAGGACAATGTTTGACATGAAATAAAATCTCAATGAATATAACTTTCCTTTCTTGCTCAAAGCAGGGCTCCAGGCTCTACACATGGCAGACACTTAAGATTTGTGAATGTGAGATTGAGTGAGTAAAGTATTAATGACAGCCACATGGAAACTTTAGGTAGCAGCTGTGGGATATGAGACCACAGCTCATTCCTTAGCTCTGCCACCCCACCTGAGGGTCCCCTTCCACCTCTCCCCAGTGCCCACCCTCGCCACTGTTCCCCCACCCGGGCCCCTCACATTGTAAGCGTCCATGATGAGCTGTACCACATTGCTGGAGTCCTCACTCAGCTCCCCCACTGCAGACTTAGGAATCAGCTTACTCAGCTCCTGAGTTATGGGGAGTTGAGGGAAATGGTGGGTCACAACTCTAGGAAAATGGGCTCCTGGCGTCTGGAAGGGAAGGTCTAGGGGGGGCGGAGAATGGATCTTTAGGGGAATAGAGAAAGGCTGGGCTGGAACTAGGGAGTCTGACATGTAGCTAGCTCTCACCTGGTAGACAGGCAGTGTGGCACTGGTAACAGCAAAGATGGGTTGGATGTTTGCTGCAGAGAGGGCCTGGGCTACCTGACCCACAGACGGGTAGTCCTGGGGGAGGGAGCAGGAACAATGTGAAGACCACAGGTTTCTCCCACAACATGCAAGGTCCCTCCACCCAGGGAATCCACGAATCAGGTGCCACGCCCTGGAGGAGCCCTGGAGGCTTGGTAAGGAGTGGGGATGAAGTAGGAAGTGGAGTGACACAGGTTTCCTGTCTGAACAGCTGGAAGGACATGGGGAGGAAGAACTGCTGGAAAAAATGGCAAGCTATCAACAAGGTGGTCACCAGTGAAGGGTAGGGGTCCTTGAAGGAGAGGAGAGATAGCTTAGATGGGGGGGGGGGACTCACAAACTCTGGGCTGCGACTGTAGAGGCCATTGCTGTCCAAGTGGCAGTGTCCATCACTGGGCATAAAAATGCCACCCAACTTCCCATCCCCCGCTGTGTGGAATGTGTCATCTGAAGTGAACACCAACAGCCGGGACACATTTCTCCAGCCAATCTGCTCCTGGGGTGAATGGGGGCAGGGGGCAGGGGGCAGGCTGTATACCAGGGAATAGCCCTTGAGCCACCCCAGCTCTATGAGCCAAGGATTCGGCCAGCCCACTCTGAATCAGTTTATCTGTCCCCTTGCCTCTAGCTCCTTGCTTCTCCCTGCTCTCCCCAGCCCCCAAACCAAGGCCACTGCTGGTAGATGGAGGCCTTCTTGTGAATTAGAAAAATGTGCATCTTCCTCAAGGTATTTTACTCCAGTCCACCAAATAATTGTTAAAATAAATACGCAAACTACACTGACTACGGTATGAATGGCACCCCCTAGCACTGTGCACTGCACAACCAGAGTGGGCAGTCCTGTTCCCAGACAGTCCTTCAGGCTCAGATCCCAGACCCACCTCCTCACCTGGCAGAGTGCAGCCTGCAGAATGGCATCGAAGCCACCTTCAGGTGAGTCCAGGTTGCCAGACACACTCTGGCGCCCCACCTCCCGCTCAAAGGCCTGGGCATCCCGGGTCAGGGACAGCACGTGGTGGAAGCTGAAGGGCGACTGGCAGCGCTCCACCCGGCTGGGGCAGGGGTGGCGCAGCTTGGAGGGCACCGTGCTCACAAAGGGCAGCACTGTTTTATCGACAAAAGAACCAAAACCTGGGAGAGG
This sequence comes from Mirza zaza, assembly GCA_008750895.1. Lineage (NCBI taxonomy): Eukaryota > Metazoa > Chordata > Mammalia > Primates > Cheirogaleidae > Mirza > Mirza zaza. Next base: position 14,125 of record VSMD01059248.1, read on the forward strand.
GGAGGATGAAAGCTGTGCCAGAAGCCACTGGGCAGCAGCAGGACGCTGCTGGCGTCACTGCAGAGGACTCCATAGGAAGTGGGGAGTATGATCATGGAGGATGTGATGGGAGAGGGTGTGCCCATAAGGCAGGGACCCAGTAACTGGTAAGGGCAAGGGTTGAGGCTACAGGCTTAGGGAAGTGGGAGGGGGTCATTAAGAGGAGGGCACAATGGGGTCACAGACAGGGGCTTCCTGAGGGCAGAGGAAGAAGGTTAGGGTGTAGCAGCAGCCTGAGGCAAAGGCAGCGATGGTGAAATGAGGACAGATGGCACAGAATTCGGAGCCAGGGACTGTGTGTGGCATCTAGGCCTTGCCCAAGAGACACTGGCATCAGGACAGTTTCCAGGTTGGCAGGTGTAAGACAGCTGTCTGACCCTGGGAAGGTATCTGAATGGTCTCTCCAGACTCAGACCTCCTCCAGCTCTGACCTAGAAGATGAGTGTCTGTGGGGAGAGGTGCACGAGCCTGTGGTCTGGCCAGGTCTGTTAACAACTGGGAGAGGACAGGTGGGCCCTTTGTGAGGCCAGGAGGTTAGCAGCCTAGCAGCCGCTAAGGCGGTGGCTGAAGTTAGAGGCACAGGCAAAGGCTGACAGGGTTGGGGGCAGCGTTCCTCTCACCAATGCGCACTGAGTGAGTGACCTCCTGCAGCCGGACCAGCAGGGCGTGCCCGAGCTGGCGCACGCGTTCCAGGTCATCCTTCATGGAGTAGCTCAGGTCCATAAGGTAGTACAGGTCCACTGGGTATCCCGCGGCACGGAGGAAGCGGACCCGGAGCTGCTGGGGCTCCCCTGGCGGGTGGGTGGCGGGCACGGGTAAGCGAAGCGCTTTTGAATCCCAATCTAGACCTCTGTCCCGCGCTCGCCGCCCCTAACTCACCGGGCCGCAGCGTGACCCGGACCCGCTGCGGCGCCAGCTGGGTGGCCCCCTCGCCACGGGCGCCCTGGCGGAGCGGCTCGTCCTGCAGCACCTCCTGCCGGCCGCGGGGCTCCTCCAGCTCCTCCGGCGGGCAGCCTCGCGCCAGCAGCTCCTCTCGCCGTGCGCAGCGCCGCGCCTCCGCCTCCCCCGACGCTGTGAAGTTCTGCTCCGCAAGGGGAGGCGCGTCGGGACCCGGTCACGGGCCCCCCAGCTCCTCTCCCACAACCACCCTGCGAACCTGGCCACCTCCAACACCCCCCACCCCAGATCAATCCCCTGAGCCCTTCTGATTCCTTGCCCTCCCCATCAGGCTACCCTTGAACTATGTCCTTTCTTCCTTGTCAGAGCCCCGACTTCATATAGAAGTGCCTCCTTCCCTCCCCTTACCTCAACTCCCCTTTTCCCCAGCCACCCACCCTTCTTCCCCTAGAGCCACAGACTTCCTGTTGAGATGTCAGGGACCTCACTACCACAAAAAAGTGGGGGAGCCTAGCCTCCTGGTCCAACCTCCCCTGCATGCTCAGACTAAAATGTGAAGGAGGTCGGACTAAGACCCACAGTTTCTGGGAAGGAAAAGGATAGGACAGAAAAGGAGATGACATCTTACCCCTAACTGTCTGGTAACCTGACCACAGGGGAAGGAAATGGTTATAGCTGCTTGTCAGCTGGCCAGGGTGCCAGCACCTAATCTGGGGATTGGAGGAGGCAGACATAGACCCAGCTGTCCCAACAGGCCCAGCTCCCCAGCTCCAGACTTGCACCTCTGCCTCTCACCTGCCCCAGATTTGGAGTCTGCCCTTCCTGTCCTCCCAGATTCACCGGTGCCTTTCTCCTGGCCCTGTCAGCATCAGTAGCTCTGCTTCTGCATGAGTTTGCCCTCAGCTCTTATCTCCCAGCCTGTGCTGATCTAACTCTCCATCTTCTTGTAAGAGAGACAGCTCTGCCCACCTCCGGCTCAGGCACCCCTTATGCTCTGCCATTCTGTGAGGCCTGTCTCTTTAAAGCATAAACAAACAACAGCCAGGGAGGTGACTACACCCCAGCATCCTTCTTGGCCACTTAGATAGCTCAAGCCTTCCCAGTACCCCTTCAAGTCCACAGGTTTCCAACTCCTTCCCTTCTACCTGCCCAGTCACAGGCTGTTACACGCTCAGGAACATAATACCCCCACCTTCAAACACAGACTCAGAAACTCAATCACACACTTTCTGCTGTGGACCAAGCTCTGTCCCCCCACCACCAACAACAAATTCTTATATTGAAGCCCTAACCCTCAATGTGATAGTATTTGGAGATGGGTCCTTGGGAGGTAATTAGGTTTAGATGAGGTCACAAAGTTAGAGCCCTCATAATGGAATTAGTGCCCTTACAAGCAGAGGCAGCAGAGAGTTTGTTCTCTCTCTCTTTCTCCACTATGTGAGGACATAGCAAGAAGGTGGCCTGTCTGTGATCCAGGAAGAGAGCCCTCACACCAGAGAACCAAATCAGCCAGTATTTTGATCTTGGACTTCCCAGCCTCCAGAATTATGAGAAAGAAATTCTTGTTGCTTAAGCCACCCAGTCTATGGTATTCTGTTATGGCAGTTCATACATACACAACAGTTCCCTCTACCTATACACAAGCATGAATTTCCACAAGCACATACTTCTTCCCAATTTATGGTCATAAGTCCTCCGCATTTATATACAAACAGATACAGACATAATCATACATGCACAGGAAACTTGCATGCATGTGACACACACACATAATCACACATAGGAGTCCCATATGCACAAACTCAGTCACACATGAGACTATGGAGTATACTCAGAAAATCACACATGTGCCTACACAATCACACACATACATCTAGGCTGCACATGCACATACATATGGTTCAAAGGCCACAGGCCCATCTTTACCAGTTGCTTGCACCATGCACAGCTGGGGTGTGAGAGGATGCACTTCTGGCAGGAAGGGGCTGGCTGGCAGGACCCCAGAAGAGACAGGTCAGGATCCCTCCATTCTGTAGCCTCCCCTGGAGATGGGATCTTGGCATCCAACTCACTCTCACCACTGCTCAGGGCCAGCAGGAAAACAAGGACCATTGACAAAGCCACCATGGCCTGTAATAGGATATAAAAGAGGACATGTGGGTCCTCACGAAAGACCCCAAGCTCTCAGTCATCTAAACTTACCTTGTGGTTGCCACTCTCAAAACTCTACCACAATTCTTTTCTTTTGTTAAGACTGAGTTTTGCTCTGTCACCTGGGCTAGAGTGCAGTGGTGTCATCATGGCTCACTGCAACCTCAAACTCCTGGGCTCTAGCAATCCTCCTGCCTTAGCCTCCAGAGTAGCTGGGGCTACTCATTCTTGCTCTGGCTGGTCTTGAACTCCTGAGCTCAAGAGATCCTCCTGCCTTGGCCTCCCAGAGTGCTAGGATTGCAGGTGTGAGCCACCATGCCTAGCCCTCTATCCCAATTCTTTATCTCCCCTCATAGTTTCACTTCTCCTGTGAATTCAGCAATTTCTTCAAAAGGGTGGGAAGGGGCAGGTACCAGGCTGGGGTGTGGGCCTCAGAGAAGATCTGTCCTTCCTGTGTGCAGATCTCATGTGGCCAGGGTGAGCAAGATGGCCTGACAAAGGGTATGGGGGCTGGGCCTGGAGCGACTGAGGTCTACACCCAAGTCTATTCACCAAGTTTCCAAGCTGTAGTGGTGGGAGAACTAAACAGGAAACAGTCTGGATTCTAGTCCTGCCGCAGTCACTCACTGGCTGTGTGGCAAGTCAGACTTTCTCTCTGGGCCTTAGTTTCCACATCTGTAAAGTGAGGGAATTGAATAAATAATCTGACAGGCATTACAGTATTCATGATCCTGGATTCTAAATGAAGGAAGAGGGCCAGTGAATGGGAATGAGAGGAAAGAAGGCTGGAGCAGATGAGGGAGTGTGTGAAAGAGTCCAGGAAGGGTAATTCTACTTGTTTGACATGGTAGCAAGAGAAATGAACATTAGGCCACAGGAAGAACTCTCTACAGGTCTGGGATAAGGGAGGAAGGAAGGCCAGTGCTAGTAAAGATTTTCTCTTTCCTGTACTTTGCACAAAGGGAATCTAGATTTGAAGAAAGCAATCTGGGGTGGAGGCAGGGTAATTCCTGGAATGACCTCCAGGAAGACCAGGCAAATTCCTAATTTTAAAAAACTTATTTGACACTACTTCACTCTAGCCCTGGGAACAGACCAAGACCCTGTCTCAAAAAAATAAAATAAAATAACTTATTAATTTAAAAATTGAATAATAATCCATTACCATGCTTCAGAAGTCAAAAAGTTAAATCCCAATTGCCTTTTTTGCAGAAATGGAACAGCTGTTCCTAAAATTCATATGAAATTGCATGGCACCCCAAATAGCCAAAACGATCTTGAGGCCGGGCGCGGTGGCTCAAGCCTGTAATCCTAGCTCTCTGGGAGGCCAAGGTGGGTGGATCATTTGAGCTCAGGAGTTCGAGACCAGCCTGAGCAAGAGCGAGACTCCATCTCTACTATAAATAGAAAGAAATTAATTGGCCAACTAATATATATAGAAAAAAAAAATTAGCCGGGCATGG
>VSMD01059251.1:0-19649 GCA_008750895.1 Mirza zaza
AGGTGCGGAGCGAGTAGCTAGAGACAAGTCCCCGAAAGCAGGCGCAGCCCGGCTGGCGGCTTCAGGAGGGGTGAGTCAAATGGGGCTGCAGCGAGTTGAAGGGAGGCCCCACCAGATACGCCCACGCGGGACCTCCAACGGGGCCTTACTTGGGAGGCCTCGAAGATACGATTAGGGCAAGGATCTGGGGATGAGGGGGTCCTGGATTAGGGTGGGCCCTAAATCCAAGGACAGTCGTCCTTATAAGAGACCGAGAAGGACACACAGTGGCGCAGAGGAGGCAGCCTCGTGAAGACAGCGCAGACTGGAGTGACGGGCCGCGAGGCCGAGGCGCGCAGGGAGCCGCTGGCAACTGTGGGAGGCGGCAGGGGCCTCCCCGAGGCTCTGGAGGGTGCCCGGGCTGGGGCGCTCCATGTGGACCTCCGGCCCCCAGGCCTGTGCCAGGATACACTCCTCTGGTTTTCAACCACCCAGTTCGTGGCCGTATGTTACGGCAGCCCCAGGACACTAAATCGGGGGTCCAGTCGCCCAGGGGAGAGTTTCCCACGGGGGCTTCCTAAGCGCTACGGCGTGTCTGCAGTCCACGACTGGGGAGAGGCCGGGCCTCCTGAAGGTCACGCGCTCGGGAGTGTTGCCAGTCTCTACGCCCGTTTACCGAGGCGGCTGCCTTTCCATGGCACCCCCATCCTTGTGCCTTCACCGTGCACTTCGGGACGTGCTGGGCTGTCCGCAGGGTGTTGGGGTCTCTGGGTCTGGGGGAGGCAGGGCCAGCCTGGACCGGGGCCGGGAGGCTGACCCACCCCCGCCTCCAGTGCCAGGGAGTGACCCTGGGCAGTCCACTCTGTCTTAGCCCAGGTTCCCCAGAAAAGAGTCAGGAGCCACCCCGCTCCCTTCTCCTGCCTCCGTGGAAAGGTGAGCCCAGGGCCTGGGGCCTGCACCTTGGAAGGCCCCGTGTCCAGGGCAGGTGGCTGGTGGGGCCGGCACAGCAGCCAGTGCTGGGGGCTCTGCGGACCCTACCTCCCGGCTTCTCTCCGTCCCGGGGCGTTGTGGCCTGTCACCTGGCTCGGGTGCCCTCACCGCTCATGAGCCCCTGCCTTCCTGCCTGCCCTTCTCCCTTCCAATCCCTTGTGCACGTCACCTCCGACACACAAATCTTGTCCCACCTCTTCTTTCCTTAAAACTCCCCACCAGCCGCTGGATGTGCTTTGTCAGGCAGGGACCCTCCCATCCAGGCCGCGGCCACGCTGAGGCTCCTGGGTTTCCCTGAGACCCGCCCCCGCCCGCCCCCTGCCCTGTGCACACGTCCACCCACTCGCAGAGGTGGCCGGCTCTTCCCGGCCACTCACCGTCATCTTTCTGGTCCTTTCCCCGGGCAGTTGCCTGACCAGCCAAACCCACGTCCGGCCATTGCTGCTGCTGTCCTGCCCCAGCACGGCCGTCAGACTTCCCACTGGCCAGCTGCTCGCCGTGCGGGACGTCACGAGGGGCAGGAGATGCCCCAGGGCCTAGCACGGTCCCCGGGAGGCTGTGGACACTCCGCCCACACTGACTGTTTAAAGGCAGATGACATGTCGGTTTCTGCTGCTGCTTATCTTGTCCTAGTAACCTCTGGAGCCTGAGAAAGATGACTTTTCTGCTCCCGAAATAGGTATCCCGCATATTTTTGGAAGTGCTAGATTTTTCCCTGTTGAAAGTCCTTTTCCCCTCCCCCGCCGAGAACCCACGTATTAGGCAGTCTGGGCTGTGGGGACGTTGTGTCACATTCCCATGTGGGCTGTCATCAGTCCCCAGCCCTGTGGAGCCCACCCAGAGGGGGGCTGCCACCTGGGCCCAGCTCCCAGGACAGGTGACCACGTCCCACTCCCTCTGCGCTGGGCGGGGCCGGGTTGCCGCACGTCTGGTCGCAGGGCTCTCCGTTCTCTGCTCTCTCAAACCCATGTCCCCCCTTCTCCCTCAAGCCTGATGCTCGGGGTTCCAGGGCGGGGTTCGGTCTGGGCTCAGGCCCCGAGCCACAGCCGGCCCATTTCTTGCCTGAGGATTTACACCTCCTGTGGGAAGGCAGGGTTTCCTTCCCTTTTCCCTGCATAACTTTCGTTTTGAAAACTTTCACACCTGCAGAAAGTTTGAAGGAATGGAAAAATCAAGGCTTAGATTGACCAGTGGTTTGCATTTCGGGCAGAGTTGTCCTTTTCGGTCTGAAAACGTAGACATTCTGATTATGCCTTTTCCTGAGCAGTGGAGCCCCCTTCTCGCCCTCGTCCAGGTCAGCGTCCCGGTTGGCTGGGGGATGCGGGTCGCCGGGCCAGCGCTCGTGCGAAGACCATGCGAGGTGACCTTCCCACACGCCCGCACTGGCCGAAAGGAGAAGGGAGGGGGAGGACATACGCGCTCCCTGTCCAGGGCAGCCTCCCCCCACACTGGGCTCAGTGTCAGTGCTGTGTGGCTTTGCTGCCTGAGAATTCTTCCTCAGGTGTTCCGTCCTTTCGTCCCTCCAGCCCTTCTTGGGAACATCTCTCGGGTGCCTCTCGCCAGGCAGCAAGGACCCTCGCTCACTTCCCCAGCGAGTTCACACTCTCAGAAGGCTTTGACCCTTCCTCATTTCTTTTCAAACGTCTCATCCTCTCCATCTTCAATCTCAACCCATGTCCTCGCTTCTTATCAAAAGTTCTCATTAGGACAAAACGTCCTCATCGTCCAGTTTACAGCTCTACTTGTGACGACACCCAGGTGTGTTGCTCCTGCCTGTTGCAGGAGGAAGTAACCTCTGTCCCAAGCACAAGCCCCTCACACACCCCTCGCCTGCCGGGACTTGGCTCCTCACTTACTGTCTTCCGCATCAGCACGTTTCTTCTCTGCTGGATCTTGCCAACTGCCTTAAAAAAATCACGCTATAATACCGTGTGTCTTTAACACAGTGACTACCATGATAGAAAAAAAAATTTTTTCCCTCAGGGCCATGGTGTTTTATTACAAAAATAGAATAAGAAACTTGAGAAACAGCATGATCCTTTCTAATTTAATGAAAAATTGGTTATTTTTTTATTATTTTCTGTGTGTGAGTTTTATGCAATTAAATTGCCAATATTAATTATAATAATAAGAACATCAACAAGAGTTTCCTGAACCAGTTGCAGGGTTTTGACCAGGGGCCGCCCATCACATGAATGTGTGCTACAGCGTGGCAGCGTGAGTTGCCTGCACACCACATGCCTTCACTCCCGGGGTGAAGACACGTGTGAGTTACACATGCTTCATGAGGCCCCAGGTTCAAAGCTAGCATGAGTTAAATACAACTCACAAGGCAGTTAACGTGTTAAACACACTTTCTCTTAACCCCACACCCTCCTTTAGCCCCAGCACCATTCTCTGCCCATTTAGCAGCATTTCTTGAAAGTGTTCCTGAGCTACTGTCTCCTCTTTTCTCTTCCTCATCTCCCACCTGCTCCTCACTCCACTCCAATTGGCTTTCCCAGCCTCAGTGCCACTAGAACTGCTATCAGGGTCACTAGTGAGCAACCAATCAGCAGTGACGTGGTCCAATTACAGGACGCGGGGGATGACATAGAACATAAAATAATGACACAGACACACATGGACATGACAATGACTCGAGTGGCCAATGCGCCGCTCCCTTTATTTTTATACCCCCCAGACCCAAGTTTAGTTCCTTGTATGTGAGCATCTGAGCATAGCAGCGATATCAGTCAGTTCTGGAGTCGTTTCAAAAGGGAACAATTTCCCATGGTCTCAGACCTCTAACAGTTACTAAAGTTAAGGTGCCAGACAGGGCTCAAAAGCCAAGGCCGAGATAGGCAACATAAAACAATGCAGCCGTTTGAAGTGCTTCTTGGTCTCAATCCCAGGCGGTGGCTCCTCCCTGGTCCCCAGGGCTGTGCATGTCTTAGGTCACCCCCCCATGGGGAGTCTTACCCGTCATTGACTACCAACCATCAGTCGGGGGCCAGTTCTTGGGAGAGTTCTTCTTGTTCTTGTTCCCATGGCCTCCAGACTCCCACCACCGGGCCTCCTGTGTGGGAGTTGGGAGCATTTGCTTATGTGCAACAACTCAGGCCTCTTATCAAGTCACAGGGCAGCAACTGTGTCTGAAGGAAACGCTGACTACCGCTGCGTCAGGCAGCACACATATATTACAGGCTGCAGTGAGTGATTAGTATAAGGCATAACACCAGAATCAGCTCCCAACAAGCAGCAAGGTGAATTCTCAGTCCTCATCTCACTCACCCTTTCAGCACCTTTGGTCACAGCTTTTCCTGTAAACACCGTCTCCTCTTTGTTTCCAGGGCACCCATCCCCTGTTTTCTCTCTCCCACTGCCTTCTCCTTTCCAGCCTCTTCAGGGACCTCTCCTCATTGTCCCCCAACCTCTCAAAGTTTCCTGAGCTCAGCCCTTGGCCCTTCATCCTCTCCAGCTACACCCACAGTCTGGGAGACCACATCTAGCCCACGGTGTTGTACAGTATCAGTGCAATGATGACCCTTGAATTTAGATGAACTTCTCCCCTGAACTCCAAATTCTCTGTCTAAATTATCTACTGATCATCACCAACTTAATGTCTAATTTGCATCTCAAATTTAAAATATCCAACCCTGAACTCTTGGTTTCCAAGCGGAGGAGTACATCTTCTCCATCCCATGGTGCTGGACCCTATTCTCGCCGTGGTGGTTCAACCACACCACCCATCAGCTAGTGCTCAAGCCCAGGATCTTGGAGTAAACCTTGACACCTCTTTCCTCTCACACCCATAGTTTGAATTACATGTTACTGTGTAACAAACTAGCCCAAAACTTAGTTGCTTAAAGCCTAGTAACCATTTATTATGTCTTGGATTCTGTGGGTTGACTGGGCTCAGCTGGGTGGTTCTTCAGTGCCATGTGGTTTTAGCTGGGGTTGCAGTCATCTGGAGGTTCAACTGTGCCGGGATCTCCACGATGGCTCACCCTTGTGGCTTGCGCTTGGTGCTGGCTTTTAGCTGGAAGCTCAGCTGGAACTATCAATCAGAGTTCCTTGGTGGTCCTCCATGTGGCCTTTCCACATGGCCTGGCTTATTTATGGTAGGAATGGCAAAGAATGTGGGGCCATCTTTAATCCAGCGCAGTCTTCTCTATGTCCTCAAATTATTAATATTTATCTCATAAGCAAAGTGCTTTCATCTTATCCCATTATGGCATCAGACTCAGGCTTGAAGTCTAGGATCTCATCTCTAAACAGGTCTAGATATGGGTGGGACTCCTTGGTTGAAGTTCTTTGGGTGCTGCTCCTCTACACCAGTAAACCATAGAGACAATGCTCACTGTATTTAAGCAAGAATCATGATTTATTTTCTTCCCTAATTCTTTGAGCCAACTGGGCTCAGCTGGCTGGTTCTTCTGTTACACCTGGTATGGGTGGGCTGTAGTTTGAAGGCTGGTAGTTGGTGTTGGTTGTTGGCTGGGAGCTCAGCAAGGGCTATCAACCACAGTTCCCTGGTTCTCCTCCAAGTGGCCTCTCCATATGGATTGGGGTTCTCACATCTTGGTGGCTGAATTCCAAGGGGCAATGTTTTCCAAGAACACTGGAAACTTGGAAACAGCTGCAAATCTTAGGGCCCAACCTTGGAATGTACTCAGTGTCACTTCCATCACATTTTATTGGTCAAATCATGGACCCAGCCCAGATTCAAAGAGTGGAGGAAAAGACTCCATCACTTTGATGGAAGAAATGACAAAGAATTTTGGAGCCATCTTTAACCCAGTCATTACTAATCTGTCAATAAATCTTATCAGTTTTACATTCAAGATATATATTTAATTATAACACTTTGATTTTTTTCCCATTACATCCACCTATCATCCCAATCCAAATCACCCCTAACTTTAGCTTAGACTATTGCAATGGCTCCCAGCTGTTCCCTCTGCCTCCTCCTGGTCACCTCACCATAGTCACCACACAACACACACATCTGGGGATGGGCCGGGACTCTGACAGTGTCGCCGGAGACCAGAGTTGGCTCCAGGCCTGCTCCACGCCCCCCTCATTCTGGGACCACTGGCTGCCTGGGTCACGTTCCTCTCGGAAGTGCAAGAACCACTCACAGCCTCTGCCCCCTCCACGTCTGCTGGCATCCCACTGGCCTGTGACACAGCCAGTCAGCACCAACGGGCTGGGGAAGATGTACTCCTCCAGGATGGGCAGGGCCACGCAGAGGCAGAGAAGGAGGCGAAGGATATGGCAAATAGTGCGACCTGCAGCAGACCACGTTTAGATTTATCACAGCAGTCAGTGCAACCTTAGCAATATCTGATATGGCTGCACATCTCTCTCTCTCTCTGTCTCTGTTTCTGTCTTTGTCTCTCTCTCTCTCTCTCTCTCTCTCTATATATATATATATATATATATATATATATATATACACATACACACATATTTTCCATCTTTTTGATGTCTCTGCCACTGTCTTTAATATCAGTCACCCCCTGGGTTAGGGACTAGACACACAGCTTTACTGACTGACAGTTTTCCAGAAGGCAACGTGCATGTAAAGCCTGGAGGATGTTTGTACGATTTGACCCAGTGATTCCACTTCTGCTTACTTACGTGAGAGAACAGCCAGAGACACACAAACATTTCCATGCCAGGAGGTTCTTGGCCCCATTGTTTATAACAGGAAAAATCTGGAAAAAATGTCTTCATCCTTGCTTGGCCTTTTTCTCCTTCTTTGTGTCTGGGTTTCCTTGCAAAGTACAATTAATTGAGCACAGGGAGAACTTCTGAGATGCCCGCTTCCCGTGACTTCTCCATCCCGTCGTTCATTCGCGCATCAGCCTAGCCGAGTGTTTCACTGGGCACCTGCTAGGCACTACCTGCTGGGCGTAAAAAAATCTCACAGAGTCTCATGGGTCTTGCAGTTTACAGTGAGAGGCATTTAATAAATAGGTAAACTGCAAGTTGTGGTTTATTATACAAGAAAGAAAATACACAGTGAAGGAAACGAGGGACGTTACCTAGGTTGTATGGTCGGGAGGGGGCAGCATCGAGGCCAGCGTGTCGCGGCTGAGAGGTTTCTGCCCGGGGTGAAACCAGGGCAGAGCGCTGCAGGCACAGGGCCGGGGGGGCTGGGTCCCGGGACAGTGAAGCCCTGGCCGTGGTGCAGGAGCTGAAGGGGTGGGGACATGCGTGCAGGGTGCCGTCTGCTCCTGGCGATGGCCTTTTACCAGTGACCCTTCCCCGAGCCCCCGCAGCCGTGAGCGTTGTCCAGGGTCCCTGCCTCAAGCTAGGGAGGCCCCATGGGGCAGCGGAAAACAAAGGAGGCTATTTTTAGCGCTTGGGTTTTAGAATCAACGTTTGAAACTTCCCAGATGAGACGATATATTGAGAAAAGGTTTCTATAGTCCCAAAAGGTTGGTTTTCTGTGCCCCACTGTTATAAACATACTTGCAGGGTAAACAGCAGATTCGGGAAGAATGCACCAGGAGTGTGAGGCAGTTTTTCCACCCTCAGCTCGACGAACACCCTGCAAGCTGGAGAGAGACCACTGGGAGGAAAAGCAAATGACGCAGGACGTGGACACGGACAGTGGTCCTGGCCGAGGTGCCATCTTCCAGAGCGAGCCGCGAGGCCACCGTGGAGGCCTGCGGGGGCAGGAAGACCAGTTATGACCTCAGGGGACCAGGCATTCCCAGCCCACGGGGAGACTGGGGAAGGGCGGTGGGGGGTGGAAGGGGGTTCTTTGGACAGGCTGTGCGGGAGCCTGCCCTGGGGGAGGTCCTGGGAAGGCGGGATGTGAGCCCCAAGAGGGGCTGGAGCACAGACAGGGTCCTCGTCTGGGAGACACTAACCCCCAGGGTGCTTGGGTGGCGAGGAGACCTCGTGTGGCCCCACCCCATGAGAGCTGGCCGGGAAGGGCCATAGCTGGGGTGTCGCTGTGTACGAACTTCCTGCGGCTGCTGCGGCAAACCCAATGGCTTAGGACAACAGAAGACGATTCTGTCACAGCTCCCGAGTCTGGAAGTCTGACATCTAAGTGTGGGCAAGACCACGCTCCCTACGGCGGCCCTCGGGGAGGACGTTTCCTGCCTCTGCCAGCGTCCCTTGCCCTGTGGCCACATTGCCTACTGCTCCTGCAGAGTCTCTCTCTGCACCCCCTTGTGACTGCACTTGCGGGCCCCGTGTAGGCCAGCGTAACCCCCTCCCCAGCTGCCACGACCCTTAACTTAGTCACAACTGCACGAACCCATTTTCCAAACAAGGTACCATTTACAGGGATCCAATATCTTTTGGGGCTGTAATTTAGCTGGATACACACCGTAAACATCTCTCAGTTTTGTTGCATATGTTAAACTTTTCAGAAAAAAGTGGTTATCCCTGGGTGATAAATTGTTTTGATTATTATTACAATTGATTTCAATTGTTTCAATAATTTGAAATTAAATTCAATTGATTTGTTGATTTGATTGAATTCAATTGATTGATCAATTGATTTGATTGAATTCAATACAATTGATTTCAATTGTTTCAATTTCAATAATTCAATCAATTATTACAATTGATTTCATTTTTTAGGTTAGTTTTAGGCTCACAGCGAAATTGAACGGAAGGTCCAGAGATATTCCATAAGATCCCTGCCCCACCCCCGATTAGTACCACCTCCCCGTTATCGAAATCCCTCACCAGAGGGGTGTATTTGTTACAATTGATGGACCTACATTGACACGACATTATCACCCCCTGTCCGTAGTTTACATTGGGGTTGGCGTTAGGGGCTGTCCCTTCTATGGGTCTGGACAAATGTACAATGACACAAACCCACCATTATAGTATCTTACAGAATATTGTCACTGTCCTAAAAAATCCCGTGCTTTACGTACTCACCCTTCTCTCATCCTTCTCTCCCCTCTAGCTCCTGGCAACCACCCATCTTCTTACTGTTTCCCTAGCTTTGCCTCTTCCAGAAGGTCATGTAGTTGGAGTCACATAGTCTGTAGTCTTTTCATACTGGTTTCTTTCACTTAGTAATATGCACTAAAGTTTCCTCCATAACTTTTCATGACGTGATAGCTCCTTTCTTGTTAGTGCAGAATAGTATTCCATTGTCTGGATGTACCACAGTTTGCTAATGCAGTCACCTGCTGAGGGTATCTTGGTGGCTCCCAAGTTTTGGCAATTATGAATAAAGCTGGCGTAAACATCTGTGAGCAGGTTTTTTTGTGGACATAAGTTTTCAACTCCTTTGGGCAAATACCAAGGAGAACAACTGCTGGACCCTGTGGTAAGGGTATGCCTGATTTTGTAAGAAACTGCCAAACTGTCTTCAAATGCAGCTGACCAGCTTCCACTCCCACCAGCAATAAAGGAGAGTTCCTGTTGCTCCACATCCTTGCCAGCATTTGGTGCTGTGAGTGTTTTGGATTTTGGCCATTTTAGTACATGTATAGTAGTATCTCATTGTTTTAATTTGCATTTTTCTAATGACATAGGATGTTGAACCTCTTTTTATATGCTTATGTGCTATCCGTGTATCTTCTTTGGTGAGGTATCTGCTCAGGACTTTTGCCCATTTTTTTTTTATCAGGTTGCATATTTTCTTGTTAAGTTTTAAGAGTTCTTTGTATATTTTAGATAATAGTCCTTTATCAGACATGTGTTTTGCAAATATTTTCTCCCACTCTGTGGCTAGTCTTCTTCCTTCTTCTCTGGATAGTGTTTTTTTGTAAAGTATAATTTTAAAATTTTAATTAAGTCCAGCTTACCAACTTTCTTTCATGGATGGATTGTGTCATTCATGTTGCCTCTAAAAAGGTCATTGCCATACCCAAGGTCATCTAGGTTTTCTCCTCTGTTGTCTTCTGTAAGTTTTATAGTTTTGCATTTTACATTTAGGTTTATGGTCCTTTTTGAGTTGATTTTTGTGAGGGATATAAGGGTGTATCTAGATTAATTTTCTGCACGTGGATGTCCAGTAGTTTAGGCACCATTTGCTGAAAAGATTGTCTTTGCTTTATTGTATTGCCTTTGCCCCTTTGTCAAAGATCAGGTGACTGAGTTGGTGTGGATCTGTTATTACTTGGATATCTATTCTGTCTCATTAACCTATTTGTCTGTTATTTTTCTAATACTACACTGTCTTGATTACTGGAGCTTCATAGCGAGTCTCGAAGTCAAGTAGTGTCACTCTGACTTTGTTGTTCTATATTGCATTGGTTATTCTGGATATTTTGCCTCTTCGTATAAACTTTAGCATCAGTTTGTTGATATTCACAAAATAACTTGCTGGAATTTTGTTGAATTTATGGATCAACTTGGGAAGACCTGACATCTTGATAATATTGAGTCTCCCTATCCATGAGCATGGAGTATCTCTCCATTTATTTATATCTTATTTGATTTATTTTATAACAGTTTTATGGTTTTTCTCATTTAGATCTTATACATATTTTGTTAGATTTATACCAAAGTATTTCATTTTTTTGGTGCCAATGTAAATGGTATTGTGTTTTCAATTTTAAATTCCACTTGTTCATTGCTGGTGTATAGGAAAGTGATTGGCTTTTGTGTATTAACTTTATATCCTGCAACCTTGATATAATCACTTATTAGTTCCAGGAGTTTCTTTTGTCAATTCGTTTGGATTTTATACATAGACAACCATGTCATCTATGAACAAAGAGAGTTTTATTTCTTCCTTCACAATGAGTATACCTTTTATTTCCTTTTCTTGTCTTATTGCATTAGCTAGGACTTCTAGTCTGATGCTAACAAGCAGTGAGAGGGGACACCCTTGACTTGTTTTTGATCTTAGTGGGAAGGCTTCTAGTTTTAAGTATGTTATATCATACATACTTCACACACACACACACATATTTATATAACATCATTAAATATGTTAGCTGTAGGTTTTTCTGTAGATTTTTAAAAATCAACTTGAGAAAATTACCCTGTACTCCTAGTTTACTGAGAGTTTTTATCATGAATCATGGTTGGATTTTGTCAACGTTTTTCTACAGCTATTGATAGGACCATGTAATTTTTCCATCTTTAGTTTGTTGATGTGATGAATTACATTAATTGATCTTCAAATATTCAACCAGCCTTACAAAGCTGGGATAAATTTCATTTGGTTGTGGCGTACAGTTCCTTTTATATATTGTTGGACTCAATATGCTAGTATTTGTTGAGGATATTTATATCATATTCATGAGAGATATTGGCCTTTAGTTTCTGTCAGTTTGGTTTTGGTATCAGGAAAATGCTGGCTTAATACCAAAATGAGTTTGGAAAAGCGAATGAGGAAGTATTGGAAAGTATTAAGAAGTATTAGGATGAGTTAGGAAGTATTCCTTCTGATTTTATCTTCTGGAAGAGACTATAGGGAATTGATACAATTTCTTTCTCAGATGCTTTTTAGAATTCACCAGTGAATCTATCTATGCTTAGTACTTTCTGTTTTAGAAGGTCATTAATTATTGATTCAATTTATTTAATAGATTTACACCTATGCCTATTCAACTTGACTATTCCTTCTTGGGTGAGTTTTGGCAGATTGTGTTGCAAAAAATGGGTCAATTTCATCTAAGTTATCAAATTTTGGGGAATAGAATTGTTCATAGTAGTCAAATAATGGTGAAATAACACTTAAAATAACGATTTTCTCCACACTGCTGCTAGCTACTGCTTGAAAAACCCAGGTGACCGGGCCCGAACATGGATTCCTCTTCCGGAACCGTTTTCCCTTACAAGCTGAGCCCATGGAATCAGTCTGATTCCTGGGATCAGTAGTGATACCCTCCTTCATTTCCCGTATTAGTAGTTCATGTCCTCTCTCTTTTTTTCTTAGCATATTAATCACAGCTGTTTTAAATTCTTGTTCTGATAATGCCACCATCTGTGCCATATCTGAGTCTGGTTCTGATGCTTCTCTGTCTCTTCAAACTGCGTTTTTGGCCTTTAGCGTGCCTTGCGACTGTTTTGGTAGCCGGACATGTGCAGGCACAGGTAAAAGGAACTCAGGAAAATGGGTCTTTAGTAGTCCAGGGGTAAGGTGTGGAGAAGGGGGAACAGGAGGGGGTGTGTTCTGTGGTCCTTAGAGTGGGTCTCAGTCTTTGGGTGAGAGCCTTCCTTCCTCTGGACCGTGAGCTACACAAGTGCCACTCAGCTTCTCCCTCCCTCTTAGGTGGGACCAGATGGCTAGAAGGGGCTGGAGCTGGGTGCTTCCCTTCACCTAGGTAGCCGGTCTCTATAAGCCCCCAGCAGGTGAGGCTCCGACAAAACAGTTTCTCCTGAGGGCAGGCCTTGAGAGGCACAGAACGCGCTGGCATGTTTTAAAGTGATTCCTTTTATTCTCCCCTTGCCAGAGCATGACGGGGTTTTTCTCTGATTTTTACTTTGAGAGCCTAGTGAAGCCCCTGGAGGTAAAACTCTCAAAGGTGTGAGGGTCCCCCATGGTTGGGCCCCCTGGCGTGTTTAACTCTCACGCGTGTCCACACTGAGCTTCTAGCGGTTTGTCCACCACGGTTCAGGTTTTCCTGCCCCGGCGCTGGGTTCTGCTCCGGCGAGGGGAGATGCCCTGGGGCCGCCTGATTGTCTCTCCAAGGTGGAGGCGGCGGTTGGCCCTGAGACCTCCCTCCACTGGCGGATCCAAGAATAGTCATGGATTTTCCAGTTTGTGAAGGTTTTTCCTTACTGTTAGGATGAAGGGATGACTTCCAAGCCCCTTATGCATAGAACCAGAAGCCTGGATTCTGACACCATTTTCCAATTTAAGTTCTTTTTCTCTGAGTATGTGTTATTTCTATAGCAAAATTGTTATCTTAAATATTAAGTTTTGAAGGAAGGGGTCACACTTTTGACCCATACTTGCACTTTCATGTAAAGGGAGACAGGCTTCATGAACAGAGATGTCCACGGTGGCCATCCGGAATAATCCGGAAACAACGTGCATGCCTAGTGGTAGGAGAATGCTCCCGTAATCCGCGCCGTAACAGAATGAAGGCAGCAAGTGTGAAACGTGGGTTTAAAAAGGGTTTGAAAGCAACATGGAAAGGCATGACCTGAGCTTGAAAATTCAATCAGTGTTTCAAAAGTTTTATAGATTCCAAATTTTCCGTAATAAAAATATCTGTCATGTTTATATTCAGAAAAAAACATTATACACTGTCACTTTGTGGAAGGGCCTCCCAGTCTTTCCGCCCCCAACACCGGCTCACTGTGGCCCGGCCCCTGTCCCCGGGCGGAACCCCAGCCGGGCTCAACTTCCCCACGGAGCGCACTCGAGTGGCCCCAGCCGAGCCGTGTGTAGTTGGTGGCTGATTGTTCCGGCAAGTCCGTCTATTTGGCAGGAAGGTGGTTCCTGTGGCCGCTCAGTCTCACCTCCGGGTTCCACTCTTCAGTTCAGCAAATGCCCTCACGTCCTGTCGCCACGCCGTCAGCCCGGGCTTCCGTCTGACCCACGGCATTCCGACTCACGAGGGCCTCCCAGCCAAGACAAACAGGCAGATGGGGGTCCCGGTCTTGGAGTGGTCAGGCCGGCAGGGCCAGGCATGGGGCGTCCGGGTGGTGGCATGCAGACGGTGGCATGGTGGCCTCCGGGGACTGGGGGCTGTCGGGGCAGTGGGCTGGGGTGATGGCCGGCCTGCAAGGCTCTGTCCCCGGCAGACACGGTCTCCTCCCCATGTGTGGGTCCCAGATACTCCACGGCAGCACTCTGGCTTTGACAACACGTTTCCCAGTGGGAGCGACATCAATCCATGCAACTCTGTGCCGGCGACGCCTGCTCTCTGCCCACGTGCAGCAGCCACGGAGCAGGCAGTTCCCAGGACAGCCTTGGGAGCCCGTGAGGCGGCCACGGGAATCCTCCCAAACCTGAAAAAAGGAGGGCGCCGCCCCTGCCCAGACTGTGCTCCGAACGGCTGCTGCATGGCAGGCCTAGTTCTTTGCAGGCTCAGCGTCTGAATTACCACCAGCAAACGTAAAGCGGCTGGCGGTTTTGGAAGTAAACCTTCCTGGTTACTTTATTTCGGGACCCATGTGCCGTCCCGACCTACAAAGAGCATATTTTAGCCGTTGAGCGAGGAGCAGCCGGTGCGATCCCACTGCCTCGCGTTTGTCTGGGCTTCCCTGAAAACAGGCCAGGGAGGAAGACGTGGATGAAGCAGTTTATTTGGGAGCAGATCCCTGGTGCGGCGTGGGGAGACGGGGTGCTCCCGGGGCAGGAGACAGGGCAGGGGGGAGAGCCGAGAGGGCTGGTCGTTGGGGCTCAGCCTGGGGTCCTCCCAAGGGACTCAAAAGCTGGGGTGTCTATCCACGACTGCATCCTTCACCAGCCGGCCGCAAGTCCCTGGCACTCCTGGGCTACCCTGCAGGGGGCTGAGCAGATGGCCAGAAGGTGGCCAGAAAAGCCCCCAGGCGAAGCAGCAGAGAGAAGGGGCACATGAGGTGGCCATGCCCAGCGACTGTCACTGCTCAGGGGTAGCCGTGGGGTGTATGCGTGTCTGGGACACCCCTCCTCCCCCGGAAGGAGCTAGAGGCTGGAGAGGCAGCAGGCGATAAACAGCATTCTAGATGATTCCTGGACTCCAACTCAGTCCCTCATTTCATCAGTCTGGTGTATTACAGGCCACCAGCTACATGTGGGGCGGTGTCCTGGGGGTCGGGAATGTCAGGGAACAGGAGAACGAGACCCCTGTCCTCTTGGAGCTTCCATTCAGAATGTAAGGAATATGCAAACCTTACAGAATACGAGACGGTTACGAGAGCTACAGGAAGGAGAAAGGGACAAGCTACACTGGCTGTTGGCCACAGGAACCAGCACCGATGCAGCATCTCTTGGGTGTCTCAGTGCCACCTGGTGTCTTTGCAGGACCCTGTGGTCAACTGGTCACACCAGAGCTTCCTGCTGTGAGCGGGGCCAGGAGCCCCTGCCCAGACAGGCCCACCCAGGACTTGGCCTGTTGAGGAAGCTCAGGCATCTCTTCCTGCTGTCAACGAACATCACGCACCTTAAAGACTGTCACTTTTCTTCTAGTGGGAGCCCTTGGTGTGGACTTTTGACTCCAGGCAGTGGACTCTCCTTAGGGTGCTAACGGCAATACTTAGCATAAAAGTTTTGCTAATACAACTACTATTTGGAATCCTCTAGCCGAAGAAGAACACTTTCTGGGTGTCCTAAATGAACCCCAACAATGCATGTGCAGATCGGGGCGCCGTCTGTTTTCTGCTCCCAGGCTGCGGGAGGGAGACAAAGACGGGCTCCTGGGGGAGCAACGCCCAGGGGTTCCAGTTTCTCCGCATCCTGACACACGCTTGATGTTTCCTGTATTTATGAAAGTAGCCATCGTAAAGGGCGTGAAGCGGAAAGTGCATGTTTTTTAAGGCTTGGAAATTAGCTGCCAAACTATACACCAGAAAAGCAACACTTTGCACTCTTAGTGGACAGGGAAGACGTTTCCACCAGCCTTGTGCGTAGAGAGCACCCTTGCCAGTTTTCTGACGCGTGTTTGAAAGAGGCAGTGTGGATGTGGAGGGACAAACCCAGAGGACCATGCCTCACCGCGCAGGAGGAAGGCGTCCCTGGCCGGGACCACCTGCTGACTCTTAAGTTTAAAAATCCCATGTTTAGACCAATCCTCAATCTTGGCTTCCTGATTACCCGACGTGGCTGCTGAAATTTTGCACAGGAGGTGAGAGAAAGGCCCAGAAATTAGGCTGCACACTCCGGGAAACAAACCCACACTCCCAAATCCGGTGTCAGCCTTTGAGAGGGAAACGAAACGAATCCATTCATTGCTTTTCCTTGGTTTCGTTTTAACATTGAGTTGACTGCGCAGCTCTGATTCCTCGAACCTTCAAAACCTTCCCAGGACGACAGTAAGCAGCACACGACACTGTCTGCGAGAATGAGGCTTCTCTGCCCCCGGGACCACCCCACCCTGCAAAAATCGACTTGAAAAATGACGGACGTTTCTGCCCCGACGGCCCTCCCCTGGCTGAGGCCGGGTCACCTCCGTGCTTTGACATGGAGGAGCGGCCACCCCACGTGGGGCCATGCTGCCATTTTTATCTCCTTGCTGATTTCCTGGAACTGGCCATTTTCATGCAGCGTGGCAAGAAGCAGTTAATTAAGATGAGAAGAGGTTACTTAGATGAAAAGCATGCGAGTGGTGAGCGGACCAGACTGTTGCCGGTGACTTCTCTTATTGTTTTCATCATGAGCCAGGTAGGCTGACACCTTGCGTGTGCTTTTTGGACTGATCTTGCTAGATTTTCCCCCAAAGCTGAGGGGCCTCCGTGCAAGCCCGTGCACCCCTCCAGAGCGGCCCGGCCTCGGCAGCGCCCCTGGACCCCCCTCCCCGTCACAGGCACAGCCGTCCCTGGGTTCCCGGGACCGCGGCTTCTAAGGGGACAAGAAGGAGGCTCCTAGTCCCCTCGGCGGAGCAGGAGATTTTCTGCCTCTTTACGACGCGGCTGATGCTTGAATCCGCAGAATGCCTTCCCCGTTCCTTCTTCCAATTGCACTCCGCTGCCGCTGGCCCGGCCGGGCAGGTAATCCTGGCTGTGGCCTCGTCTGTCTTCCTGGCAGGCTGAGACGGCCTCTCTGCCCCTGACGGGGTCGCTGTGACGCCGTCTGCTCAGGCAGTGGCGTGCCGCACCCTGGCCAGCCCGAGGTGGCCTCGGCTGTGCCCTTCCCCTCACCGAGACCCACCTGCATCTGCAGCGAGTCCCACCTGGCAGGGCCGTGGGGGGGACAGCCAGAGCCGGTCAGGACTTGGCACTCGTGCGCACTCAGTGACCCTGAGCCGTTATTCTCAGTGGCATTATTGTCAAACCTCAGGCAGGTCTCGGCACGCTCCTGGCCGGCAGAGTTGCTCGTGTCCCTTGACACTTGGTGTGTCAGCAGCGGAGGGACCTTCGGGGGCGGCAGTGATGGGACGAGATGGTGTTCAAGGGAGGTGGTTGTAGCCCAGGCTGGAGATGTTTCCGGAATACAAGGCAGGTCACCATCTGGCTCTCGGGGTGCTGGTTTCAGGGACAGAGGAGCGGTGGTCCGGAGAGGGGCATGCAGGCCCCACGGCAGTGGCCGGGAAAGGGCAGGTGACAACGGCAGCATGGGGCTTCCAAGCCGCTCGCCCCAACCGCTTTCTTCTCCACCCAGCGAGGACGGAGTGGCGAATGTGCCCTCCATCCCTCCCTGTCCTCCCTGCTCTCCAGGTGACTCCTGGCACGCCTGTGCCGGGCAGCTGCCTGGAGGCAGGACGCGCACTGCCACCCTGGAAGTAAGTCCCTCGGACAGGCTGGCTCGGGCAGGGACAAAACAGGACCAGACCGGCGGGAGCTGTAGGCGGGTGAGCAGCCGTGAATGAAGAGTAGCTTCGTCCCGCGCTCGGGGGCCCCTTCCTGCTGCTGCCCCGCGCAAACCCACCGGAGCCATTTCCCCCGTGACATCAACTGGACAGAGTGCCTGGCGGCCCGGCTCCCGCCAGCACGCGGCGCACCTCTTTTCTGCTTGAAGAACCAGGTTTCCAGCGTTCTGAATAAAACATTTGTATATATCATGCAGGGTGCAAATAAATATCTTACTATAATTGGAGGAATGCAAAGAATGGTAAAACGTTATGTAAGTTTCACAGCTGATTGGCCGAGACCCGGCGAACTCCGGTTCGATGTGCTCTAATTTATAGGCGTGCAGAGCCGGCTCTCCGGCATCGGGGGAGGCTGTTCCGTCCTAACGGTGCTTAAACGCTGACAAATGAACTGCCAGGGCGGCACCTTCGGCACAGGGGGAGGACGGCTGGGCTGGCGACCTGCCTTGTCCCCCTCCCCCCAGTCCCTCCCTCCTGCGCGAAGGGCAGGTGGGGCCGGAGGAACCTGCGCCAGGACCGCGGTTGGGGCCAGGGCACAGAGAGCCGCGGCTTCTTTCCACGCTTGTCCCCAGTTTTGGTCTTTCTCATTAAAGGAACAAGGACCAAGTCGGCTAGAAACGCCGGCACATGTTTTTACTTTCCTCGGCCGATGGAAACCACATGTAGAATCTATCCCTTCCTTTTATCCCTCCAGAATGCAAGAGGAAGAGCTGGTCCGGGGGTCCCCTCCTGGCTCAGCCCCCAACAGAGGCCCGGGGAGCCCCTGCCCCCCACACCGGGATGGGACCCGTCTTCTCCGGGCACCCTCGCGCCAGCCCTGCCAGGGGCTGGCCCGCTGCAGGGGACGCCTGAGCCTGGCCTCCTGGTCTATCACACGTGGCCCGTGGCCGCAGGTCCCTGCTGGCCAGAGTGGCGCGTGTTCCCACGGCGGGCGCAGCCAGGCAGAGCCGAGTGGTTATTTATAAACTCCCCCCAACGCCAGGGCGCCGCGAACAGCCCGCTCCCCCCGTTTGCAGGAGCATATTTTCGGCATAACTCATCACTTTGAAGATGGGTCCAAACTTTTGTTCGCATTTATTGACAGGAAGTTGTTTTTCAAAGCTCGAGGCAGCAGGCAGGCCCCGTGCCAAGCGGCCCCGCACCTTCTCAAGCTGGCGCGGCCCCGCGGGCCCATAAATCGCGTTTGCCTTCCACGCCCCCCTCCCTCCCGCTCTCCTGCAGAATTCGCCCAGAGGTCGAACGTTACTTTTTCCCTTTGTAAGGTCTCTTCCTTTTTAAACTTTTGTTAAAGGGGGAAAAAAAATCACTTATTGGAAGTGTTTAAGAGGTTCCTTTCCGCTCTGAAATTCTTCAAACATTTTTAGGGCCCTCTTACGCCTCCCCTCTCCTGCGAGGGCCCCTCCGAGCCCCTGGCAAGGGTCCCCTCCCGCCCCCCGGCTGGAGCTGCCCAGCGAGGGCATCCTCCCGCTCCGGAAGCCCTGGCTCTCCCCGCCCGCCCTCCCCCAGCTGGGAGGGGGTTCTAGGGGCTCCGAGGGGCCGACTGGAGGGTCCGAGGCTCCGAGGGGCCGACTGGAGGGAGGGTCGTCGCTGTGGGGTCTCCCCTCGCCCTACACTCTCTCTGTGGGGCCAGCCCGGCATCCATGAGCTGCACCTCTTGGCCTCTGCAGGGGAGCTCCCCGGGCACCCCACAAATGCTCTGACGTGGCCCAGCCCCCAGGGAACCCCTGCTTTCTCCTCTTCCTGTAGCCCTGAACTCCCCGGTTACCCTAACCGGGCACCCGGGAGTCATCCCTGAACCCTCCCAGCTTCCCGCTCTGGCTGGGCACTGCACCCTCAATGTTTCTGGACCCAATTCCTCTTTGCCACTTGTCTGCGCCGCCTGGTCCGGGCCCTCCTCACCTCCCTCCTTCACCGGCCTCGGACCGTGGCAGGCGGCCCCCTTGGTGTCTCCAGTGGCTTCTCTGTAAACTGGGGCCCTGCCAGCGCCCACCCCACGGCGCTGATGAGCACTTCCTGATGAGTCCTGTCTGTAGAGCGCGCAGGGCGCTGTCCCCTTCCTCGGGTCTCTGGTCACCCCTTCACTCCAAACCTGTCCGTTCCTGACGCAGCAACCCAGGGGGCCCTGAGAAAAGGCACCCCGAGTCCTGCCGTTCCTCGGCTCGCACCCGCTCCCTGGGGACGCCCCACCCTCGGCCCCTCTCCCGTGCCCCGCGGGCGGAGGGGCTCACAGCCCCTGGAGTGGGCAGGTTCCTTTCCTTCATTGCCTTCCTGGTCACCCCTAGCTGGAGCCCTCCCCCC